>CAJFCX010000368.1:0-20696 GCA_904066255.1 Eimeria sp. OTU-X
CGATGAGGGTTGGTAAGTGTATGGAGACGCGGCACAGATGAGGATGCACTGTTGGAGAAAGAGAAGCGGTTGTGAGTATCGCGGCGGCAGCGACGTGGAAGAGAGTGGGGGGAGTGCAGTGGATTTGCTTGCCATAGAAAGTACGTTCGCACTCGGGTGCGTGAATTGATTGGTGCTGTTGCTCATAAGGAGCTGTTGTGACCTTGTACATAGCGTGAGTAGAACATCTCCTTTTCGCCTGTGGGAAGTATAGCTTTTGGTTCGCTGTGGGCATGGAGCAGGAGGTGTGTCCTTGTTTGGCAAGACATCAGCTGAAGGGCAGTGTGTGCTGGCACAAGGCGGTTTCGGCGTGAAGGCGGTGGTGACGTCGCAAGACGTCAGCCACTCGGCAGCAATGTGCATTGCAAGGTGCATGGATTTGTTGGAGTGGTATCGTGCGTGGTCTGTGGAGGTGGACGGTGGAGATGTTGGCATAGACACGAGCAAGCGGCGAGTTGATGGTCTCGTAATGGCAAAAGTGTACAAAGAATTGCACTGACAGGAGGGTTGCACGTGTTCCAATCTGAATGCCGGATTTCGTACCCGGCTTTTGGCAAGGATACGATGGTGCGAGGGAATGAACAGGCTTGGTTTGTATAGGTTTCAGGAGGGATGGAATGTCTGTGAAGAGTCATTTCAAAGTTATGCATGCGCTCTGGGTTTCCAGCATGTTGAGTAACTGCATGTTATGATGGTGCCAGCTATGTGCCTACGTGCATTGAATTATATCTCATTGTTAGTGAGCGTTTTGGCCAGCATCCGTCACACTCTCAGCTGTGATGCAGTAGCTGTGATGCAGTGAAGGAAGCAGCAAGCACTGCTTTGTTGAGGCCGAATATACGTGTGAGTAGGAGTGGAGGAGTTTACGCGGGGCGATTGCATGAGATATTTAGGAAGCAGTGAGGGTTCGTAAGTGTATGGAGGCGTTGCGCAGGCGAGGCTGCAATGCTGCAGAATGAGAAGAGGCTATAAGTGTCGCGGCTGCTGCTGCATGGCAGAGGTAGGGTGGAGTGCGGTGATGATGGGGGTTGTTTGTCATAGAGAGTGAGTTCGGGATCGCCGGTACTTAACTGATTGGTGTTGTTGCTCAAAGGGAGTGGTTGTGAAATTGTACGTAAAGCAGGTGGAACGTGTATGACACGGCATTTGGTTTGCCATTTGCAACTGGTTGAAAAGGCGCTTCTGCCGTCACGATATCAAGTGAAGAGGTTTTTGTGCTGCGGCCAGGCAGATCAGGCGTGAAGGTGATGGTGATATCGAATGACCGCAGCCGCCCGGCCCCAATGTGCATTGCAACGTGGAAGGAGGAGGGTGGAGTGCGCTGATGAAAAGGTGTGTATGGTATAGGGAGTGCGTTTGGGATCGGGGTGTGCTGATCGGTGTTGTTGCTTGAAAGGAGAGCATGCAACGCTCAATGCAAGTTGTGCGGAAAACGCCCGGTATAATTAGAAAAAGAATAGCATTTCGTGTTCTGTTGGCATGTGGTAGAAGGGCCATGTTGGACGTCAAGGTATCAAGTGAAGAGGATTGTGTGTTGCGACCAGCGAGTTTCGGGGTGAACTGGCGGTGGTGAAATCGCATGACCTCACCCGCCTCGCACCAGTGTGCATTGCAGCGTGAATTGATCTGCCGCGGTGGTATCGTTTGCGAGCTCTGGAGGTGAGAGGTGCAGATGTCGCGATGGATACATACTGGCGGCGAGTTGGCATTGATGGTCTTCCAACAGCACCTGCGCACAATTAATTGCATTGATAGGAGGATTGCGCGTGTGCCAATCTCTTTGCCCGCTTGTGCAGCCGGCGTTTGGGGAGGGGGCGATGGTGTGAGGGCATACACTGCCTTGGCTTAGCATCGGAACAACGTGTTTTCGACATGGGTACTTGATTGTGTGGTGCCAGGCAAGGATTTAGGTTGCACCTGCGTTGATGTGAGGCTGTTAGTAAGCCTGCTTGGAGGCTATTTCGACTGTGTGTTTGTATAGGTTTCACAAAACATGGAGTGCAGGTGAAGAGTCAGTTCGGCGTTATGCATGCACTTTTGATTTTTCGCATGTTGAGTAACTCCTTTGGTATTACGGTGCCCGCTATCTCCTTCCATGCATCGAATTATGTCTTATGGTTGAAGCGTGTCCTGATCTCATCATGGCTGACACTGGAAGCAGTGATACGTTGAAGGAAAACAGCAAGCATTGCTTTGTTAAGGCCGAATATACTTCTAGGTGGACGTGGGTGAGTTGAAGCAGGGCGATGGCATGGGATATTTTTCGTAGCGATGGGGGTTCGTAAGGGGTTTAGGGTTTAGGGTTTAGGGGTGAGGATGCAATGCTGGAGAATGAGAAGTGGCTATTAGCATCGAGGCAACTGCGACGTGGACGAGGGAAGGTAGAGTGCGGTGATGCTTGGATTTGTTTGCCACAGGCAGTGCGTTCGGAATTGCGGGTGTGTATTGCGTGTTCGTGTTGCGCGAAAGGAACGGTTGTGACCGCGTGTTAAACGTGTGCGGAACATCGCCGGTACGGCTGTGGAACGTATAGTCGGAAAACAGAAGGGGGTTTAATGATAGTTCGAAAATGAGAAGTGGCTATAAAGATGGCTGCGGCTGCGACATGGAAGACGAAGCGTGGACTGCGATGATGTGTTTTCTTGCCGTAGAAAGTACGTACAGGAGCACCTGCATGAACTGATCAGTGCGGTCCGCGAAAGGTGCTGTTGTGGCCTTTTACCCTGGATGGGTGGATCATCGCTTTTACGACTGTGCAAAGTACAGCGCTTCGTTCGCTGTTGGCAAATGGTAGAAGAGCCATGTTTGTCGTCAAGGCATCAAGTGAAGAGGATTGTGTGCTGCGACCAGCGAGTTTCGGGGTGAACTGGCGGTGGTGAAATCGCATGACTTCAGCCGCCCGGCACCAGTGTGCATTTCAGCGTGCGTTCAACTGGAGCAATGGTTTCGTTTGTACGCTGTGCCGGTGAACGGTGGTTATGTTGCTGTTGATACAGGCTAGCGGCAGCTTGGGGTAGGTGGTTTTGTAATAGCACAAGTGCACAATTAATTGCATTGATAGGAGGATTGCGCGTGTGCCAATCGCTTTGCCCGCTTGTGCAGCCGGCGTTTGGGAAGGGGGCGATGGTGTGAGGGCATACACTGCCTTGGTTGATCATCTGAATAACGCGTGTTCGACATGGGTACTTGATTGTGTGGTGCCAGGCAAGGATTTAGGTTGTATCTGAGTTGATGTGAGGCTGTTAGTAAGCCTGCTTGGAGGCTATTGCGACTGAGGCTTTGCATAGGTTTCCCGACGGACGGAATGCCGGTGAAGAGTCAGTTCGGCTTTATGCATGGAATTTGGATTTGCCGCACGGTGAGTAACTAGGTTGTTATGGTGCCAGCCAGGAGTCACTTCAGCGTTATTCATGTGCTTTGGGCTTTCCGCCTGTTAGTTAACTGCAGTGGTATCTGCACGCTACGTGGTTATGTGCGTCGAACTATGTCTTATGCTTGAAGGGGGCTTTGATCTCGGCTCCAGTGATACGGGAAGGAGTGATACGTTGAAGGAAAACAGCAAGCATTGCTTTGTTAAGGCCGAATATACTTCTAGGTGGACGTGGGTGAGTTGAAGCAGGGCGATGGCATGGGATATTTTTCGTAGCGATGGGGGTTCGTAAGGGGTTTAGGGTTTAGGGTTTAGGGGTGAGGATGCAATGCTGGAGAATGAGAAGTGGCTATTAGCATCGAGGCAACTGCGACGTGGACGAGGGAAGGTAGAGTGCGGTGATGCTTGGATTTGTTTGCCACAGGCAGTGCGTTCGGAATTGCGGGTGTGTATTGCGTGTTCGTGTTGCGCGAAAGGAACGGTTGTGACCACGTGTTAAACGTGTGCGGAACATCGCCGGTACGGCTGTGGAACGTATAGTCGGAAAACAGAAGGGGGTTTAATGATAGTTCGAAAATGAGAAGTGGCTATAAAGATGGCTGCGGCTGCGACATGGAAGACGAAGCGTGGACTGCGATGATGTGTTTTCTTGCCGTAGAAAGTACGTACAGGAGCACCTGCATGAACTGATCAGTGCGGTCCGCGAAAGGTGCTGTTGTGGCCTTTTACCCTGGATGGGTGGATCATCGCTTTTACGACTGTGCAAAGTACAGCGCTTCGTTCGCTGTTGGCAAATGGTAGAAGAGCCATGTTTGTCGTCAAGGCATCAAGTGAAGAGGATTGTGTGCTGCGACCAGCGAGTTTCGGGGTGAACTGGCGGTGGTGAAATCGCATGACTTCAGCCGCCCGGCACCAGTGTGCATTTCAGCGTGCGTTCAACTGGAGCAATGGTTTCGTTTGTACGCTGTGCCGGTGAACGGTGGTTATGTTGCTGTTGATACAGGCTAGCGGCAGCTTGGGGTAGGTGGTTTTGTAATAGCACAAGTGCACAATTAATTGCATTGATAGGAGGATTGCGCGTGTGCCAATCGCTTTGCCCGCTTGTGCAGCCGGCGTTTGGGAAGGGGGCGATGGTGTGAGGGCATACACTGCCTTGGTTGATCATCTGAATAACGCGTGTTCGACATGGGTACTTGATTGTGTGGTGCCAGGCAAGGATTTAGGTTGTATCTGAGTTGATGTGAGGCTGTTAGTAAGCCTGCTTGGAGGCTATTGCGACTGAGGCTTTGCATAGGTTTCCCGACGGACGGAATGCCGGTGAAGAGTCAGTTCGGCTTTATGCATGGAATTTGGATTTGCAACATGTTGGGTAACTGGTTTATTATTATGGAAGCCGCTATGTGAGTAGGTGCATCGACCTATCTCGTACGGATGAAACGGGCTCTGATCTCATTAGTGGTGACACTGGAAGGAGTGATACGTTGAAGGAAACAGCAAGCATTGCTTTGTTAAGGCCGAATATACGTGTGCGTGGAAGTGGATGAGTTGAAGCAGGGCGATGGCATGAGGTATTTACGTAGCGATGTGAGTTCGTAAGTGTATGGAGACGCGGCACCGGTGAGGATGCAATGTTGGAGAATGAGAAGGGGCTATGTGTGTCGGGGCGGCGACTGCATGAAAGAGGGAGAGTGCAATGCGGTGACAGGGTTGCTTGGTTGCCATAGGAAGTGCGTTGGGGACCGCGGGTGGTTTTTGATTGATGTTGTCGCTCAATCACACGTGGTGTGACCTTGTACGCAGTGTGGGTGGAACATCGCTTTTACGACTGTGCGAAGTATAGCTTTTGGTTCGCTGTTGGCATGGAGCAGGATGTGTGTCCTTGTTTGACAAGACATCAGCTGAAGGGCAGTGTGTGTGCTGGCACAAGGCGGTTTCGGCGTGAAGGCGGTGGTGACGTCGCAAGCCCTCAGCCACTCGGCAGCAATCTGCACTGCAAGGTGCATGGATTTGTTGGAGTGGTATGGTGTGTGGTCTGCGGAGGTGGACGGTGGAGATGCTGGCGTGCATACATGCTAGCGGCGAGTTGGCATTGATGGCCCTCCAGTAGCACAATTGGATTGAAAGGAGGGTTGTGCGTGTGGCAATCTGTATGTCGGCTTTTCTAGCCGGCGTTTGGGAAGCATGCGACGGTGTGAGGGCATACACAAGCTTGGCTGCGCACTGGTACAGCGTGGGTGTGAGATGGGTGTTTGATTGTGTGGGGCAAGTCAGGGGTTTACGCTGCATTTGCGTGAATGTGAGGTTGCTAATACGCCTGTTTAGGCTGTTGCGACGGAGTGTTTGTATAGGTTTCACGAAGGATGGAATGTCTGTGAAGAGTCAGTTCAGCGTTATTTATTCATTTTCTGAGTAACTGCATTGTTATCATGGTGCCCGCTGTGTATGCATCGAATTATGTGCAACAGTGGAAGCGAGCACTCATCGGAGCACGTGACACTGGAAGCGGCGATAGAGTGATGCACAGAGCAAGCATTGCTTTACTGAGGCTGAATATACGTTCGAGTGGAAGTGGATGAGTGAAAGCAGCGCGATAACGTGAGGTACGTAGGAAGCTATAAGGGTTGGTAAGTGGATGGAGGCGTTGTGCAGGTGAGGATGCAATGTTAGATAATGAGGAGAGGCTTTAAGCATGGCGGCGGCTGCGGCGTGGAAGAGGGAGTGTGGAGTGCGGTGATGATGCGATTCATTTGCCATAGGCAGTGCGTTGGGGATCGCGGCCGTGTATTGATTGGTGTTGCTGCGCGACAGGAGCGGTTGTGACCTTGTATGAAGCTTCGGTGGAAACTCACCTGAACGAATCTGCAAAGGATAGCTTTTCGTTTGGTATTTACACGCGGTAGACGGGCCATGCTTCTCGTCAAGGTATCAGATGAGGCGAGGTGCGTGCTCCGCCCATGCAGTACAGGCGTCTGCATTATTAGCATGGTGCGCGTCTAGCGAATGGGTGCATCTAGCCAACCCTTTGCCCAAGGTTGAAGCTGGTTTTCATCTCAGTGGTCGCCACACCGGAAGCTGTGATGCAGTGAAGCACAAATCAAGCATTGCTTTGTTGATGCCGCATATACGTGTGAGTTGACGTGGATGAGTTGAACCAACAAGATGGCATGAGATATTTAGGTTGAGATGAGGGTTGGTAACTGTATGGAGGGGTTGCGCAGGTGAGGATGCGTTGCTGGAGAGTGAGAATGGGCTTTAAAGAAGGCGGCAGCTGAGTCGCGGAAGAGGGATCGTGGAGTCCGTTGAAGAGAATGTTTGCTTGCCATAGAAAGTGCGTTGGGGATCGCAGGTGTGATTAGTGCTGGTGCGTGAAAGGAGCGGTAGTGGACGTGTTTAAAGGTTGGGTGAACAATGCCTGGTACAACTGTGAACCATTTCGTCTGCTGTTGGCATGAACTATAGGGGCTGTGTTTGTCGACCAGATACCAGCTGAATGGGATTATGTGCTGCTCCCGTGCGGTTTAGACGCGAAGGGGAGGTGGTGAGGTCGCTTGATCTCTGCCATTCGGCCCCTACGTACATTGCAACGTGCATTGATCTGTTGCAGTGGCATAGTTTGTAGGATATCCGGGGAATGGTGGAGATGTTGCCGTGGATATAGGGTAGTGTCGAGTTCGCCTTGATGGTCTTGTAATAGCGAAACTGTGGAATTAATTGCATTAATAGGAGGTTTGCGCGTGTGCGACTTTCTAGGCCGGGACTTTTAGCCGGCGTTTAGGAAGGAGGCGATGGCGTGAGGGCATACACAGCCTTGGCTGAGCACTGGTAGAGCGCCTGTTCGACATGGATACTTGATGCTCAGGTGCCAGTCAAGGATGTATGCTGGATTCGTGGATACAAGGCTGCTAATAAGCCTGCTTGGGATTCTCGTGACTGAGTGCTTGTGTAGGCGTCATGAAGGATGAAATGTCAGTGACGAGTCAGTTCAGCGTTGTGGATGCGCATTGCGCTTTCCGCATGTTCAGTAACTGCTTTGTTATCATTGTGCCATCGATGTGCTTAAGTGCATCAAACCTTCTCTCGCGGTTGAAGCGGGCTTTGATCTCAGCTCCCGTGATACTGGAAGCTGTGATGCAATGAAGGAAGCAGCAAGCATTGCTTTGTTGAGGGCGAATACTTGAGTGCGTGGAAGTGGATGAGTTGAAGCAGGGCGATGGCATGAGGTATTTAGGAGGCAAATGGGGGGGTTGGCTAGTGTATGGAGGTGTTGTGCACGTGAGGATGCGTTGTTGGAGAGTGAGGAGGGGCTTTACAGATGGCGATGGCTTCGACGTGGGCGAGGGAGCGCGGAGTGCAGTGATGACCGGATTTTTTTGCCATAGAAAGTATGTTCCGGGTTACGGGCTTGCATTGATTGGTGGTGTAGCGCGAAAGGAGCTGTTGTGATCTTGTGTGAAACCTGTGTGGAATCTCCCTGGTACTCTTGTGGGGTTTATGGCATTTTGTTGCTGGCATGGCGCAGCAAGTGGGTTTTCAGCTGAAGGAGAATGCATGCTGCGGCCAGGGGGTTCGGCGTGAAGGCGATGCTGAACTCGCATGACCTCAGCCTCCCGGCACCTATCTGCATTGCACCGAACGACCCTTTGTCGCCTTGGTATCGATTGTAGGCTGCTGGCGGTGAGAGGTGGAGATGTTGGCATGGATGCAGGCTCTCGGCGTGTTGGCATTTATGGTTTTGTAATAGCACAACTGCAGAAATAATTGCATTGATAGGAGGGTGTCGCGTTTGCCAATCTCTACGCCGGTTTTTTTTAAGCGGCAGTTGGGAAGCAGGTGTTGGTGTGAGGGCATACAAGGGCATACACAACTTCTGCTGAGCATTGGTGCAATGCGTGGCCTAAATGGACCCTAGATTGTGTGGGGTCCGTCATGGAATTAATACACGCAAGCAATCCCGAACGTACTCTCTATGGCAAACAAATGACTTCATCACCGCAGTCCACTATTCCTCGTCCACATCGCAGCCACCGCCATACTTAAAGCCCTTTCTCATTCTCCAACAACGGATCCTCACTTGCGCCATGCCTCCATACACGTGCGAACCTCCATCGCTACGAAAAATATCTCACCCATGCGTCAACTCATTCACATCCACTCAGAGATGTGTTCGGCCTCAACAAAGCAATGGTTGCTGTTTCGGTCAGTGCATCACAGCATCCATCGTCACTGCGGCTGCAGTCAAAGCCCGTTTCAACCCTGAGAAACGGTTCGGTTAGGGTAATCGCATAGCGGGGATAATGATAACAATGCAGTTACTGCGGAAGGCCCAACGCGCATGCATAACCCTGAACCGACTCTTCGCCAACATTCCATCCTTCGTGCAACCTAACACTCAATCGGGAAAGCCCCACGCAGGCATCGCCTTTACGCCTGTGCAAAATATACCTTTTCGTTTGTTGTTGGCATGAAACAGGCGGTGTGTTTGCTGGTTGACCAGATATGAGCTGAATGGAAGTGTGTGCTGCTCCCACGGGGCTTCGGCGTGAAGGCGGTGGTGCGATCGCCTGACCTCAGCCACTCGGCAGCAATCTGCATTGCAACGTGAATTGTTTTGTTGGAGTGGTGTCGTTTGTACGATGTGGAGGTGAGAGTTGCAGATGCTGCATTGGATTCAGGCTAGAAGCCAGTTAGGATTGACATTCGTGTAAAATGACAAATGTCGAATTACTTGCATTGATAGGAGGGTTGAGCGTGTGCCAATCTGTATGCCGGCTTTTGTACCCGGCGTTGGGGATGGAGGCGATGGTGTGAGGACATACACAGCCTTGCCTTAGCAAAGGTACAACTTGTGGTCTGCATGGATACATGATACTTGGGTTCCAGTCAAGGACTTAGGTTGCATTTGCGTGAATATGAGGCTTTTATGAAGCCTGGTTGTGGCACTGTGGACTGAGAGTTTGGATAGGTTTCACTAAAGACGGAATGCCAGTGAAGAGTCAGTTCGGCTTTATGCATTGTTTTTGGGTATTTGGGTGATGATGCAATGTTGGAGAATGAGGAGGGGATGTAAGTGTCGCCGCGACTGTGACGTAGACGAGGGAGCGCGGAGTGCAGTGATGACCGGATTTTTTTGCCATAGAAAGTATGTTCTGGATTACGAGCTTGCATTGATTGGTGGTGTAGCGCGAAAGGAGCTGTTGTGATCTTGTGTGAAACCTGTGTGGAATCTCCCTGGTACTCTTTTGCAGTTCATAGCATTTTGTTTGTTGCTGGCATGGCGCAGGAAGTGGGTTTTCAGCTGAAGGAGAATGCATGCTGCGGCCAGGGCATTTGTCGCCTTGGTATCGATTGTAGGCTGCTGGCGGTGAGAGGTGGAGCTGTTGGCATGGATGCAGGCTCTCGGCGAGTTGGCATTTATGGTTTTGTAATAGCACAACTGCAGAAATAATTGCATTGATAGGAAGGTGTCGCGTTTGCCAATCTCTACGCCGGTTTTTTTTTAAGCAGCAGTTGGGAAGCAGGTGTTGGTGTGAGGGCATACAAGGGCATACGCAACTTCTGCTGAGCATTGGTGCAATGCGTGGCCTAAATGGAGCCTAGATTGTTTGGGGCCCGTCATGGAGGTATGTTGGATTCATGAATATGAGGCTGTTAATTAGCCTGCTTGGGGCTTGCTCGACTGAGTGTTTGTATAGGTTTCAAGAAGGATGGAATATCAGTGAAGAGGCAGTTCAGCGCTCTTCATGTGCTTCGGGTTTTCCACATGTTGAGTAACTGCATTGTTATTATCGCACCTGGTATGTGCTTACGTGCATCGAATTATGTCTTATGGTTGAAGTGGGCTTTGATCTCAGCTCCCGTGACAATGGAAGCTGTGAAGCACTGAAGGAAACAGAAGGCATTGCTTTGTTGAAACCGAATATGCGTGTAAGTGGAAGCGGCTGAGCTGAACGTTAGCGATGGCATGAGGTATGCATGACGTTGTGGGGTTTCGTAAGTGTACGGAGGCCGTATACAGGTGAGGATGCAATGTTGGAGAATAAAACGGGGCTTTCGCGGTGGACGAGGCAGCGACGCGGACGAGGGAGAATACAGTGCCGTGATGAGGGAGGTTGTTTGCTATAGGCAGTGAGTTAGGGATCGCCGGGGTCTATTGATTGGTGTTGTTGGGCGAAAGGAGCGGTTGTGGCCTTATATGAATGTTGCGTGGAACATCGCAGCTACGGCTGCTCAACGTATAGTTTTGGGTTTACTCTTTGCATGGGGTAGAGGGGGCCTGTTTTTCCCGAGGGTACCAGCTGGCGGTGAGTGTGTGCTGCGACCAAGGTGTTTCGGCTCGAAGGCGGTGGTGATAGCGCATGACCTCAGCCAATCGGCCCCAATGCGCATTGCTGGGGGTCACTCTGTCTCAGTGGTATCGTTTGTAGGCTGTGGAGGTGAAAGGTGGATTTGATGCCGTGGAAACATGCTATCGGCGAGTTGTTAATAACACAAGTGCAGAATTATTGCATTGATAGGATGATTGTTTGTGCGTGCACCAGATCTTTTTGACAGCCTGGCGTCCAGCGTTTGGGAAGCAGGTGATGGTGTAAGGGCATAAAAAGCCTTGGCTGAGGATTAGTACAACGTGTGTTCGGCATGGATACTTGACATTCTGGTGCAAGTTAAGGAGTTCGGTCGAAGACGTGAATTTGGGGCTCTTAATAAGCCTGCTTGTGGAATTGTTGACTGAGGGTTTGTACAGGTTTCACGAAGGATGGAGTGTCAGTGAAGAGTCAGCTCAGCGTTATACATGCGCTTTGGGTTTTCCGCCTGTTGAGTATTTGCATTGTACTCACTGTGCCCGCTATGTGATTAGGTGCGTAGAACTACGTCTTATGGTAGAAGCGAGCTTTGAGTTCAGCATCCGTGACGCTGGAAGTTGTGGTACACTGAAGGCAGCAGCAACAATTGCTGTGTAAAGGCCGAATATAAGTGTGAGTGTAAGTGGATGAGTTGAAGCAGGGCGATAGCATGAAGTACTTAGGAAGCGATGAGGGTTCATAAATATATAGAGGTGTTGTGCAGACGAGTATGCAATATTGGAGAATGAGAAGAGGCTTTAAGGATGACAGCGGCTGTGAAGCGTACGAGGGAGGATGGAAGGCGGTGGTGAGGAGGTTTGTTTGCCGTAGGAAGTGCGTTCGGGATCGGGTGCGTGTATTTATTGTTGCGGTTGCGCGCTGGGAGAGGCTGGGGCCTTGTATGAATGTTCTGTGGAAGCAAAAAACCGCTGGTACGATTGCGCAAAGTATACCATTTCATGTGATGTTACTATTTGGTAGAAGGGCCGTGCGTGCCGATAAGGTACAGGTGGAGAGGAGTATGTGCTGACACTAGGCTGTTTCGGCGTGAGCGGCCGGTGGTGAGATAGCATGACCTCAGCCGCGGAGCACCATTGTGCATGGGAGCGTGCGTTGATCTGCCTCAGTTGCCTCGTTTGTAGGGTGCAGATGTGACGAGTGGACATGTTAGCGAGGACACATCCTAGTGACGAGTTGGTGTTTATGATCTAGTAATAGCGCAACTGTAGAATTAATTGGATTGATAAGAGGGTTGCGCCTGCTCTATTCGTTATGCCATCGTTTTAGGCAGCGTGTGGGAAGGAGACGATGGTGTGAGGGCATACCAAGGCTTGGCTGAGCATTTCTACAACTTGTGCTCCAGGCAGATAACGGGGTGTGCGGCGCCAGTCAATGATTTATGCTGCATTTGGGTTAATATGATGCTGTTGATAAGCCTGCTTGTTCTTTGCTCGATTGAGTGTTTTGATAGGCTTCACGAAGGATGGAATGTCAGTGAAGAGTCAGTTCAGCGTTACGCATGCGCCTTGGGTATTCCGCATGTTGAGTAACTGCATTGTTGTCATTGTACGCGCTATGTGATTAAGTGCATCGGACTATATTTTGTGGTCCAAGCGGGTCTTCCTCTCAGCAACGCTGGTACTGGAAGCTGTGATGCAGTGAAGGAAACAGCAAGCATTGATCCGTTAAGCCCCAATATGCGTGTGAGTTTAAGTGGATGAGTTGAAGTAGAGCAATGACATGAGGTACTTCGGAAGCGATGGGGGTTCGTAGGTGTATGGAGGGTTGTGCAGGAGAGGGTGCAGTGCTGGAGAATGAGAAGGGGTTTTAAATGAGTCGGCGGCTGCGACGTGGAAGCGGGAGGCTGCATCGCGTAGATGAGGAGGTTTTTTCTGCCATAGGAAGTGCGTTTGGGATTTCGGGCGTGTATTATTGCTGTTGCGCGAAGGGAACGATTGTGACCTGGTACGAATTTTCCGTGGAAGGAAGATCCCTGGTGCGACTGCAAAGCAGAGCATTTCGCGTACTGTTGGCATGTGGTAGAAGGGCCGTGTTTGTCGCCAAGGTACAGGTGGAGAGGAGTCTGTGCTGAGACCGGGGGTTTTCGGCTTGAAAGCAGTGGTCAGAGCGCATGGCCTCAGCCACTCGCCCCCAATATATATTGCAACTTACAATGACCTGTTTCAGTGGTACGTTTGTAGGCTGTGGAGGTGAAGACTGGAGATGATGCCGTTGCTACAGGCTGTCGGCGAGTGGGTATTGATGGTCTTGCAATAGCACAAATGCAGAGTTAATTGCATGGATATTAGGGTCTCGCGTTTGCCAATCTCTGCCGGTTTTTGTAACCGGCGATTGGGAAAGGGGCGATGGTGTGAGGATATACACAGCCTGCGCTGAGCATTCGTACAATTTGTGGTTGAGAGGTGTGTTTGATTTTGTGTGCATGCCAAAGAATTTATGTTGGATTCGTGAATACGAGGCTGCCAAAATATATATGCTTGCGATTGTCTTGACTGAGTGTTTGTACAGGGTCCATGAAGGATGGAATGCCAGTGAAGAGTCAGTTCAGCGTTGTCCTGCGCTTCGGGGTTTGGGCATGTTGAGTAACTGCATTGTTATCTTTGTGCCCGCTATGTGATTAAGTGGATCGAATCTTCTCTCTGGGTTGAAATGGGCTTTGAGCTCAGCTCTCGCGACAGTGGCAGCTATTGTGCAGTGAAGAAAGCATCAGGCATTGCTTTGTTGAGGCGGAATATATGCGTGATTAGGAGTGCATGAGTTGAATCAGAGCGATGGCATGAGATATGTAGGGCGCGATGAGGGTTGCTAAATGTATGGAGGTGTTGTGGAGGCGAGGAGCAATGCTGCAGAATGAGAAGGGGCTCTTAAGATGGCGGTGGCTGCGACCTGGAAGAGGGAGAGTGGAGTGCGTCGATGAGGAGGTTTGTTTGTCATAGGCAGTGCGCTAGGGATCACGAGTGGTGATTGATTGGTGTTATTTAGCGAAAGCAGTGGAACGTCTTGGTACGACTGTGCAAAGGATAGTTTTCCGTGTGCTGTTGGCATGTGGTAAAGTGGTTGTGTTTGTCGAAGCGGTACAGGGGGAGAGGAGTGTATGCTGAGAACAGGGGGTTTAGGTGTGTAGGCAGTGCCGAGAGCACATGACCTCAGCCGCCCGGCACCTATGTGCATTGCACCGTACGACCATTTGTCGCCTTGGTATCGATTGCAGGCTGCTGGAGGTGAGAGGTGGAGATGTTGGCGTGGATGCAGGCTCTCTCCCGGCGAGTTGGCATTTATGGTTTTGTAACAGCACAACTGCAGAAATAATTGCATTGATAGGAGGGTGTCGCGTTTGCCAATCTCTACGCCGGTTTTTTTTAAGCGGCAGTTGGGAAGCAGGTGTTGGTGTGCGAGCATACACAACGTCTGCTGAGCATTGGTACAACGTGAGTTTGAGATGGATGCTGGATTGTGTGGTGCCAGGCAACGAGTTTGGTTGGGTTCACGAATATGGGATTGTTAGAAAAGCCTGGTTGGTGCTCACGCGATTAGGGATTTGTATAGGTTTCACGAAAGATGGAATGCCTGTGGAGATTCAGTTCAGCGGTCTGCATACGCTTTGGCATGTTGAGTAGCTGCATTGTTATCATTGCACCCGCTGTGCGATTGAGTGCATCGAACTATGTCTTATGGTTGAAGTGGGCATTAATCGCAGCTCCCGAGACACTGGAAGTTGTGATGCACCAAAGGGAACATGATGAATTGCTTTGGAAGCAGATGAGGTGAAGTAAAGCGGTGGCATGAGGTATATGGGACTTTGTGGGGATTCGTAAATGTATGGAGGCGTGTCGCAGGTGAGGATGCAGTGTTGGAGAATGAGAAGAGGCTTTAAGTATGGCGGTGGCTGAGACGTGGAAGAGGGAGAGTGGAGTGCCGTGATGATGTGGGTGTTTGCCATAGAGAGTACGTTCGGGGTCGGGGGCGTGTACTGATTTGCTCTGTTGCGCTATAGGAACGGTTGTGACGTTGTATGAGTTTTGTGTGGAAGCTCAATTGTTCTACTGTGAAACGTATATTTGGAAAAAGGCATTTAAAGATAGCTGCAGAATGGGAAGTGGCTTTAATCATGGCAGCGGCTGCGGCGTCGAAGAGCGACCTAGGACTACCGTGATGTGGGGGTTTCTTGGCGTAGAGAGTACGTTCAGGAGAGCGTGCATGAGCTGATTGGCGCTGTTGCGCAAAAGGAGCAGTCGAGATCTTCTGCGTAGGGTGGGTGGGAAGTCGCTGTTACGACGATGAAGAGTATAGCTTTTCTTTTGTTGTTGACAAGTAGTTGAATTTCTGTGTTTGTCGACAGGGTACAGATGGAGAGGAGGGGTGCTGTTACCAGGGGGTTTAGGAGTGAAGGGTGTGGTGGCGTCGCATGACGTCAGTGACTCGGCCGCAATCTCCACTGCAACGTGCGTCGATCTGTCGCACTGGCACCGTTCGTAGGCTGAAGTGAAATGTGAAGATGTTGTCGTGGATACAGGCTAGCGGCGAGTTGGTACTGATGGTCTTGTAGTATCACAAGTGTAGTATGAATTGCATTGATAGGAGGGTTCCGCATGTACCAATTTGTATGCCGGTTATTTTAAGGGGCGTTTGCGAAGCTTGCGATTGTAAGAGGACGTACACAGCGTTGGCTAAGAAATGGTACAACGGGTGTTCGAGATTGATACAGTCAGGTGTCTATGTTGCATTTCGGTTAGTATGAGGCTGCTAAAAAGCCTGTCTATTGCTTTTGGGAATGAATGTTTGTATAGGTTACGCGAAGGATGCCAATGAAGAATCAGTTCAGGGTTATCATGTGCTCTGGCTTTTGCGCATGTTGAGTAACTGCAGTGCTATCATTGTGCACGCTATGCGACTAAGTGCTTTGACATATGCCTTATGGTTGAAGGGGCTTTCCTCCCAGCCCCCGTGATATTGGAAGCTGTGATGCACTGAAGGAAACAGCAAGCAATGCTTTGTTGAGGCGGAATATACGTGTGAGTCGAAGCGGATGAATTGAAGCAGGGCGATGGTATTAGGTATTAAGGAAATGATGTGGGATTTCGCAAGGGTATGGAGGCGTTGCGCAGGTGATGATGCAACAATGGAGAATAAGAAGTGGTTTTAAGTATGGCGGCGGCAGCGACGTGGAAGAGGGAGGGTGGAGTGCGTTGATGAGGAGGTTTGTTTGTCATAGAGAGTACGTTCCGGATTTCGAGCTTGTATTGATTTGTGCTGTTTCGCGAAAGCACCCGTTATGATCTTGTGCTTCTCGTTTGTGAGTAACCTGTGTGGAAACGCTTTGGTGCGACTGTGTAATGCATAGCTTCTCGTTTGACGTTTGCATGTACTCTAAGGGCAGTTTGCCGAATATATATCTGCTGAGGGAGAGTGTGTGCTGGGACCAGGTGGCTGAGGCGTGAATGCCGTCGTGATGTTGCAAGTTCGCATTCACTCGGCCCGAATGTGCTTTGCAACGAGCTTTGATTTGTGGCAGTGGCATCGCTTGTAGGCTGTGGAGGTGAAAGGCTGATATGTTGGCGTGCGTTCAGGTACTCGGCGAGTTGGTATTGATGGTCTCATAATAGCACACCTGCAGAAACAATTGGATTGATAGGAGAGTTTCGCGTTTGCCAGTCTCTATGGCGGAAGTTTTAGCCGGCGTTTGGGAAGCAGACGATTGTGTGAGGGTATTGACGAATTTTTTTGAGCATTGGTACATCTGATGGCTGCGCTGGTTGTTCGATGTTGTGGAGTCAAATATCTACTTATTTTTCGTAAAACATCTCGTGCGATTGCGATTGAGGGTTTGTATAGGCTCAACGAAGGAAGCAATGTTAGCGTAGAGTGAGTTCAGAGCTGAGCATGCGCGTTGGGTTTTCCGCATGTTGAGTAAAACTGCATTGTTGTCATGGTGCCCGCTCTGTGCTTACATGCATCGAGTTATGCCTTATGGTCGACTTTGGCCTTCATCTCAACTCCCGTGACACGCAAAGCTGTGATACAATGGCAGAAACAGCAAGCTTTGCTTTGCTGCTGCTGAATGTACGTGTGAATGGAAGTGGATGAGTTGAAAGATAGCGATGGCATGAGGTATTTAGGAAGCGATGAGGGCATGTGCGTGTGTGGAGGCGTTGTGCAGGTGAGCTTGCAATGTTGGAGGATAAGACGGGGACATAAAGATGGCAGGAAGTGCTGCGCGAACGATGGAGTGTGTAGTGCGGTGATGAGGGGGTTTGTGTGCAATAGGCAGTGGGTTCGGGATTGCGGCCGTGTACTGATTGGTGCTGTTTTGCGAAAGGAGCGGTGCTGGCTTTGTATGCGCGTTGCGGCTGTGGAAAATTGCTGGTGCGACTGCGACAAGCTTAGCATTTCGTGTGCTGATGGCATGTGGTAGAAGGCCCGTGTTTATCGCAAAGGTACAGGAGGAGAGGGACGTGTGCTGCGACTACGGGGCTTTGGCGTGAAGGCGGTGGTCAGATGGCATGACTGCAGTTGGCCGGCACCAATGTATATTGCAACGTGCGTTGGTCTGTCTCATTGGTATCGTTTGTAGTTTCTGGGCGTGAAAGTTGAAGATGCTGTCGTGGGTACACGCTGGCGGAGACTTGCCATTGAAAATCTTGTTATGGAAGAATTGCAGACGTAGTTGCATTGGTAGGAGGCTCGCATTTGCGTCAATTTCTATGAAGGCGTCCAGCGTTTCGTGAATATGAGGTTGTCAATAAGCCTTTTTGGGAAGCTCTCGATTGAGTGTATTTATAGGCTCCACGAATGATGGAATATCAGTGAAGAAGTAGTTCAGCCTCATGCAGCCGCTTTGGGGTTTCCGCATGCTGAGTAAGTGCATTGTTATCATTGTCCCCACTATGTGATTACGTGCATAGAACTGTGTCTTATAGTTGAAGAGGGCTTTCATCTCAGCTCCCGTGACACTGGAAGCTGGGATGCACTGAAGGAAACAGCAAGCAATGCTTTGTTGAGGCGGAATATACGTGTGTAAGTGGATGAGTTGAAGCAGGGCGATGGCATGAGGTATTAAGGAAATGATGTGGGAGCTCGTAAGGGTATGGAAGCATGGCGCAGGTGTGGATGCAATGTTGGAGAATGAGAAAGTGCTTTAAAGATGGTAGCGGCAGCGACTTGGAAGAGGGGGAATAAAGTGCGTTGATGAGGGATTGGGTTTGCCTTAGGAAGTGCGTTTGGGATTGCGAGCGTGTACTGATTGGCGTTGTTGAGCAAAAGCAGCGGTTGTGACCGTTTGTGCAGGTTGCGGCTGTGGGAGGTTGCTGGTGCGACTGCGAAACGTGTAGCGTCTCCTCTGCTGATGGCATATGGTAGAAGGGCCGTGTGTGTCGCTAAGGTTCAGGTGGAGAGGACTGTGTGGTGCGACCACGCAGTTTCGGCGTGAATTGGCGGTGGTGCGGTCGCATGACCGCAGCCACGTGTCCTCAATGTACATTGTAAGCTGCGTTGACCTGTCTCAGTGGTATCGTTTGTAGGCTGTGGAGGTGATAGGTGGAGATGTTGGCGTGGATGCAGGCTAGCTGCGAGTTGGCATTGATGGTCTTGTAATAGCACATCTGCAGAAATAGTTGCATTAGTAAAAGGGTCGGATTTGTGCCCATATCTTTACCGGCTTTCCATCAAGCGTTTGGGAAGCCGGCGATTGTATGAGGGCGAACACAGCGTTGGCTGAGCATTGGTCCAAAGTGTGTTCGACATGTCTCGTTGATTGTGTGGGTTCCATCAAGGATTTAGGTTTCATTTGGGTGAATGTAAGGTTGGCAATACGCCTGCATGTCGCCCTCGCGACTGAGTGTTTGCATAGCCTTCACAAAGGATGGAATGTATTTTTTTGAAATGTCAGTGAAGAGTCAGTTCACCTTTTCCGCATGTTGAGTAGCTGCATTGTAATCATTGTTCCAGGCTTCCCATTGAGTGCATCGAACCTCTTCTCAGGGTTTAACTGGGCTTTCATCTCATCTCTCGCAACACTGGAAGCTGTGATGCACTGAAGGAAACAGCAAGCAATGCTTTGCTGAGGCCAAATATGCATGTGAGTGGAAGTGGATGAGTTGAAGCAAGACGATGGCATGAGGTATTTATGACGATTTCGGGTTTCGCAAGTGTATGGTAGGCTGGCTTATGCGAGGATGCAATGTTGGAGAATAAACAGGGGCTGTAGAGATGGCGGAGGCAGCGACGTAGACGAGGGAGAGTGGAGTGCGGTGATGAGGGAGTCTGCTTTTCTTAGCAAGTGCGTTGGGGATAGCGAGGGTTTATTGATTGGTGTTGGTGTGCAGAAGGAGCAGTTGTGATCTTGTTTGCAGTTTGCGGGGGTGGTCCATTGTACGTCTGTGGAAAGTATTGAATTTCGTGTGCTGGTGGCATGCGGTAGAAGGCCCGTGGTTGTCGAGAAGGTGCAGGTGAAGAGGATTCTGTGCTGCGACATGGCGCTTTAGGCGTGAATTGGCGGCAGTGAAATCGCATGACCTCAGTCGCGCGGCATCAATTGGCAGTGCAGTGTGCGTTGATCTGTCTCAGTGGTATCATTTGTAAGCTGTGGAGGTGAAAGGGGAAGCTATTGCCGCGGATACAGTGTAGGCGAGGTGGCATTGGTGGTTTTGTAATAGCACAACTGTAGAGGTAATTGGACTGATAGGAAGGTTGAGCGTATGCCAATCTCTATGCCGGGTTTTAGGCAACCGGAGTTTGGGTAGCAGGCGATGGTGTGATGGCATACACAGCCTTGACTGAGCAATGAGACAACGTGTGTTCGGCATGGAAACTTGATACTCGGGCGCCAAGCTAGGATTGCTGAGCATTGGCACACCGTGTGTGAGATGATTGTTTTATTGTGTCGGGCAGTCAATGATTTACCTTGCATTTGCGTTATGGTAAGGCTGTTAATAAGCCTGATTGGGGCTGTGAAAACTGAGTGTATTCATAGCCTTCACGAATGATGGAATGTCAGTGAAGAGTCAGTTCAGCTTTATGCATGCTTGTTGGGTTTTACCCATGTTGTGCAGCTGCACTGTTATCAATGTGCCCGCTAAGAGTCACTTCACGGTTATGCATGCGCTTTGGGTTTTGCGCATGTTGATTAACTGCAATGTTATTATTCTGCCTTCTGAGATCAAAGCCCGTTTCAATCATAGGATATAGCGCGATGCAATTAATCACAGAGATCTCAGCTCCTGTGACACTGGAGGACGCGATGCATTTAAGGAAACAGCAAACACTGCTTTGTTGAGGCCGAATATACTTGTGAGTGGAAGTGGATCAGGTGAAGCCCAGCGATGGCGTCATATATTTAGGAAACGACGAGGGTTCGCAAGAGTATGGAGACGTTGTGCAGGTGAGGATGATAGGTGGGAGAATGAGGAAGGGCTTTAGGGATGGCAGCGCCTGCTACGCGTAATAGCAAGGGTGGAGGGAGGTGATGAGGAAGTTCACTTGTCATAGACAGTACGTTTGGGATAGCGCGGAAGCAGCTATTGTGACTTTGTATGAATGTTGCATGACAGGAAAGTATCCGGTAGGACTGTGCAAAGCATAGCTTTTCGTGTACTGATAACGTGTTATTGAAGTTGATAGAAGGGCTGTGGTACAGCAGGCGGGGGGCATGCGCTGCAACTATGGGATTTCGGTATGAAGACTATTGTGAGATCGAATGACCTCAGCCACTCGGCCGCAATCTGCATTGCAGTGTGCATTGACCTGTTGGAGTGATATTGCTTGTAGGCTGTGGTGATGAAAGGTGACATGCTCGCGTGGATGAACACTAAGGCGGTTTGGTATTGATTGTCTTCAAATAGCACAATCGTAGAACTATTGCGATGAAAGGAGTGTCGTATTTGTGCCAGTCTCTATGTCGGCTTTTGATCCAGCGCTTGTGAATCAGACGA
>CAJFCX010000369.1:0-19263 GCA_904066255.1 Eimeria sp. OTU-X
GTGTGTGTGTGTGTGTGTGTGTGTGTGTGTGTGTGTGTGTGTGTGTGTGTGTGTGCGTCACATTATTTGGGTGCTTGAAGTCTGCGCTACCCTCCGATATCCCTATTCGTTAGCAGGAGTTTGCCGACGACCAAGGGAATATGTTCACTTGAAAAATGCACAGCTATGCATTTTGTGCTCTCGGATCCGCAGCCGTTGCATGGATACGGTTTCTGTGCAGTTGCGTACCCTCGCCGTTTTGTCTAGGAAGTATGTAATTAGGAGCAAGTCATTTTGCTCTTCGCAGTGATGGGTGCTGCTAGACTTCACTCTTTCTTTGGCGTCGATGAACAAGTATGTACAGACTCGTGGTATTCCAGTGAGGGGAAAAGTTGCCGGCGATACTTCGTCGCAAATCAGAAATGTGTTTCTTGTCTAAATCCTGACGCGGGGTGCTGGGTATTTGGGATATTTGTTTCCGAGCCATAGTTTGCGGGTGGTAGTGAGGAATTTTTCACTACATTTGAACCAACCAGAATTCTACAAATATTCATGGTAGTTTGGCAAACAAAGGCCGACGATAAAGCTAACTGTGTAGAAGTGCATTGTGAAAACAAAATTTTTTGTGTGCGGAGTAAGTTAAATTAGCGAACCTGCCACTTGTTTGCATTCGTGCACAGCACCTCACGACACTGTCCGCAGAACTTTAAAATAATTTACTGAATCAGGGAGCAGCTAGATGCTTTTAGTGCGTACGCAGGTAATGTGCCTCTCGCTCCGTGAAAGCTTGCAATTATCCTTAAGCTTCGAGCGAGACTCCGTTGGCGAGGGAGGCCCAGTGGAGCCAGCAGCATCGTTTAACGGCAGGCATTTGGCGTTCCACTGGTTGGCCTGCCCTGGTTAAAATCAGCCTTGTCTGCCGGTATTGGTGAAAGCGTTGATCGCCAGAAAGATATCGGAGATGCATGTGTGATAGTAGAGGGCTTACGGAGTTTAGGTAGGCGAGGCAGCTCCTGGAGTTTCGCGAACCTTTCTCCAGGTTTGTAAATACTCTATGCTTTAACCAGAGTGTATGCATTGATAACAAGGCGGCTGCTGCCAGAGCCGTTATCGATTTGTGTATGCGAATGTATTACGTGTATGTTTACCAAACACAAAACGCCGGTCGGATGGTCAGCGTGGCTGCCTATACGACAGTGAGAGCACACTTGTGAAATCATGGCGAAAAAAGGGTGGGATTCGTCCTCTTTCAAACCTGCTAGTCTTTGGTGTCTGCTGGCGCTCGACATTTTCTAGTTGCAATGTACCAGTGACAGGCATTCACATTTCTGTTGAACTCATGCTAAGGTTGATTAGAACCCAGGTTGCACATGATGCAATCTGTTCTTCGGAGACGGAATGACACACGGCACACATCATGTTCCTTCCCGTTGGCGATGTTTGCTAGCCCCCCCACAAGGACTGTTTCCCTGAAGATACGCAGGGCAGCCAGTTGCATCATTCTGAAATTGGCACTATTCTCGAGGCTGGCTTCCGTGTCCTGGTGGAAGACAGTTCCGTCTGCAGACAGGACTATACTCAGGATTAGGGGGGCCGCTAGCGGAGCTCCACGAGTGAGCCTCTTGGTGTTGTGCAGATTGTATAGGGTCACCCGAAGTGCTTCGTGGCGGGGGCTTCTCTTGCATTCGGACAGTTCGTTGTTGCGCCCAGAGAATATGCCTGCACACCCAAACCGACCTGCGCAGAGCCGAAGTGGACTTGATAACATCGCTGTCTGTCTGATGCCCCGTATTGATGTGCCTGCAACCTTGTTTACGAGAAGGAAGCTACAATGTAAGAGGGAGTGGGAACATGTGTTGCTTCAATCATTTAAATCACTTGTAGGTACTGGGGCAGGCACGTTGGGTGATAGTAATTCGCCAACAAGAACCTGACACTAGAGTCAAGCGTTAGAACGTGTGACGGCGAGGGCCCATATGCCTGTTTGTGTTGTTCACCTAAGGACTCGGGTTGCAGGCGGCCGCTGAAGACAGGTTGATGCCATCGAATTGTGTGAATAACAGTGGGACTTGCGCAAACGAAGGCGAATCTTGTACCTCTTCGTGCGGTACTGCATTACACAAATTATACTGCAGGCCCCCCACAGCAAGCGGGTGCCTCTATCTTGGCAATATCTGCCAGACTGCTTTATGAGAAGAGGAGGCGGAATTAGTGAATGTGCCACTTGCTGGCATTGCAGTTTGGCGCCTTTTACCCCAGTGTTCATACCACGTACTGCACCCATAGAAGCGTTTGGGCACACAGAATGTTTGCTATACATCTTGGACGATTTGGATAGCCTTTAGGACTGCAACGCGAAGGGTTCCAGAGAGGAAGCCCAATCAACGTATTTGAATCTATATGCAGTTGGTAGGCGGTCTTCAGTTTGTTCACCTGGCGTGATTGAATTCAGCGGCGTTTAAGTTGTTGGACTATACGCAGGTTTTGGCATTGAGATAGCGGGGCTGCATGCTCAGCCATCGTAAGGTTCTACAGCTTTTGTTGGCAAGCGGACATCCACTGTGTGGCGAAGGCTCGTTTTCCCGTTGAGGTCTGTCGCTGCCTCCCCCAGGAAGTGCGCTCGCAAAATTGATCTCATCTGCTCGTCGCAGCAGTTGAATTGTTTACGTTTCATGCAGCCTGTAGAGGGGATTTAGGCAGAGGTGAATTCGCGCCAAATGAGAGAGCAACAGTGTAGGAACAGGGCAGGCGATGTTTTCCTTCAGTAACCCTATTCATTATTTGCCGGTGCCCGATGCAGGAGCGTTAATCGCGGGGTGGAGTCCGGCATATTCGTGAAACGTTTGTTCTAGGGTTTGGCGACGATCCGATTTATACATAATCGCTGGTAATCTGCTGAATCTGCTGCAACCGGGATTACCACCGGTTGATCTGTGGCTGAGGACATGACCAGAGCGAATTATGTAGGCATTTGTGGCACTTTCACTCATATTCCATTCACTCTTACACCATTGTTTTGGCATTTGGCAGCTGAACAAGAAGGCAATAAACTGAAGCGCAAGTTTGTGTTTCTTGCTGGGCTGGATTAGTAGACCTGTTGCGTGGTGTGAATAGGTGAAATTGCTGAATATGCAACTGTTTTCTGTGCGAAGCTCGGCACCTCACACGAATTGTTCTCTTAGGCTAAGTAGGCACCAGCACACCAGAAGTCTGTGGGCACAAACATTCGGTGTTTTCAGCTCTTGTCAGTCAGTTCA
The DNA here is from genome assembly GCA_904066255.1 of Eimeria sp. OTU-X. NCBI lineage: Eukaryota > Apicomplexa > Conoidasida > Eucoccidiorida > Eimeriidae > Eimeria > Eimeria sp. OTU-X. Next base: position 3,237 of record CAJFCX010000369.1, read on the forward strand.
TCGGCAAGAATTGATTTGAAAAGGGCTAATTATGCGACCTCCCGCGATGTGTTGCACATGGGTGTTAAACCGCACATGGTTCCCTGGATGTTCTTGAATGTGTTCTTGAACTCATTCCCATCCACCTCAAAGCGCACATACACTAAATGTCCGTGAGAGAGCAGCGGCATGTGCACGCACCGTTGGCGTCTGCACTTTGTTGAAAATGGCCTATACTCAATTAGTTTGCTAACACTGTCCCGTCGTTGTGATGTTCTTCTGGTCTGGGCAGACTGTGAGCACTTGACAGCAGACAGATATGCCCCGTGACATTATTTATCTGCTTGTACAACGTAATGACTAACATTACGCACGGTTGTCTACGTGTATCCGCACACGTGTATAGAGTACAGCGTAATACTTCTTGATTGCCCCTTCTGCTTTACGGTACTAGGAACTGGAGTTGCGGAGCTGTGGCATTCATTTGTTAGATAGAATATAAAATTGCAAACAACTGGAGTGAAGTGGGCAGCCAGTATATTCGAAGTACGCTACAGGTGAGCAGGTGTCCACAGTTACAGTGCGGGAAGAAGACGAGGGGGGGTTTTCTTTACCGATGCGCTGTCGTTGCTCGTCGTTGCCTGATTATATCCAGGGAAGGGGGGCTTTTGCACCGCTGCTATATACGTTTTCGAGAGAGGGCTTGGCAACACACAAGATTGAAATCGGACGGTGTGGATGGGTGTGTGAACCGCAATCCGCAGTAACAGGGAGCAGCCGCAATGCGGTGATTTGTTTCAAATGCCCAGCAGAAGGAAGAGGAAACACGGATATGCATTATGTTGTGTGTTCTATATCGATATGCCAGAATTTTCGGCTTGTCAGCTGTTGTTTACCACAATACAGAAGGCCTGGTGAATAACGCACGCGATTTTCTCGTCTTTGGGAAGTTTGTGGAGATTGGCCTCCAGCGGGAACTGACACAAATCATACATGTCTCTGAGCTTGTTTGAGCGCCGCAACAAGTTCAAAATGTTTGTAGAGCTGCAACATAAAATATGGAGGCAAACACAACACAGTGTGTCTGCGTGCAATGAGAGAATAGTTGTAGTAAGTATGGAAGCCGTTTGGCTCTGGTGTGGCGACTAACTGATCTCCCTTGGAAGCGGGCGCCGCCGAACGCCAGCAGGAGCTTCCTCCACCTAGTAGCAGGCTTGTCGGTGGTTTGCGTGCCTTGGTTAAAACCACTGTTTGACCGAGCGCTTGAGGGTTTGTACACACGACAACCGTGGATGCATGCAGGTGCCACCACTGCCGGCGTAGAAAATGTTTTTCTGGAGGTGCAATTGAATGCCACGAGTCCCAGCAAGTGTGTACTTAGACGTGAACATCTCTGATCATTCCAGGCGGTTGTTCATGAGCGTTTTCGCCTGCCTGATGGCAGGCACAGACATCTGCAGATGGGTGTACTGAGCAGCATGACAATGGGACATAGTAGACGGACGTGAACATCGAGAACGCCCCCGTTTCGTCTGCACCTGGTGTTTCCCCTAAGACTTTGACAATACTGACGCTTTTAACTTCGGGCAACGCATGATGCTCATGGCTGAATTTAGCTCCTGACGCAGAAAGAAATGTTGGTTACCCACTGTTTGGCAGAGTGTCAGCGAATGTGCATGTGTGCGCATCGTGAGGTGCCGTTTGTGTGTGCGCATATGTTGCCACGATATTGTGAAACGTTTTCTGGTTTCACGATCCAGGGCTGCGCTTCCCAGAGAGTATGCCGTCGGTAGGAAAATAATATTCTCGGCACGGTTGCTTGCTTCCGTTGATGTCGGGTTTCTGAAGACCAGCATGAGTGGGTGTTAGCATACGTGCATATTGAGAAAGCCGCAGTCTGACAATGTGAAAGCAACGTGTCGTCTTGCTTCTTTCCATTTTGGCCTACTGCTGCGGGGTGTCACCATCTTTGTGCCTCCTTGGGTATGCGGTATCGGGACGGAGTATGGCGGTGCAAAAGACGTGCGTCTACTGATGAAGAAGTATATCTGAATGGCTGCCGTGTGGATCACTGCGGTTGTGGCGGGTCAAAAGTGAAAGACTACGGGGACAAAAGCGCCAGCGAATGATTTGTCCTTGGCTCGATACGTCAGGCAATATTGTGCTTGGAGTGGGTGTGGTTCATCTGCTTCGTGGATGCTTCGCTACATTGCTCTCGCGCTCGAAGCTTTACCCAAAAATGCTCAAAGTACTCATACGTTGGGCAGTGCCGCTCTTCCAGTAGGCCCTCGTTGTGCATTCGCCACTTGCTTTGTAAATTGTTCCTATATTACGGAATGGGCTTAGTCTACCAACGGAAGCGATTCATTAAGGACGCCTTGCGCAACTAGCTGCATATTTGTGCAATAGGTATCAGGTTTGCCCTTCCTTCGCCTGCCCCCAGGTTCATCTGCCTAAAGGCGTGCATGCTATCCAGTAATGAGCGAAAGATAGCTTGCCTGTTCCTGTGATATTCCTGACGTTCTCCAGTCGATACGTGGATGGCTGCGGCCAAGTGCAGCGAACCTTCTCTGGCGTTGCGACTAAGTGCTGTTTTGGCCAGGAAGTATGCAGTTAGAAGCAACGCGACTTGCTGAACGCAGTTTTTGGAATTCTTGCACTTACGACTCTCTGGTGGGAAACATCAATGTCTATGCTTATGCGTCTAGCGTTATCGAATTTCAGTGTTAGAATTAGAGGGCGTTTTGTTTGTTTTGACCGCGCTATTGTCCAGTGTTTACTTGGGGGGGAATGGCGTGGATACGATACGCGCGGGAGAGGGGAACTTTGGCCCATGTTTTATATATTTCGTAGCATTACCGGACGACCTACGCGAACTGTGTACCCCATCGTGGAGTCTGCATGGCGACAAGTGCAAACTGAAGTTGATTGTTTCGTTGTTGAATAACCACAAAGCGAAAGGAGAACCCACCGCTCACGCATGCGTTTCTGCCGTGCTGAGATTGGCTCAGTCTTTTCGTATTTGGAATAGGTGAAATTTGTAAATCACTCATCGACTTTGGCTCAAAGTCGTTACCGCGTGCAAACACTACACACCACCCTAACTAACTATTGACATGCAGGCTCCAAACATGCTCCCCGTAAGTATGCCGGTTATAGTTCCCTCGAATCTTAGATGTTTTTGTCTCTCATCAGTCCCACAATACGAAGTGACTTCGCAGGGAAGTAGTGCACCGCGCAACAGCCAGTTGAAGGAGGTATCCAGCGTGGTTGCCATTGATCCCGTTATCGTACGTGAAATGACAACTGACTGGGGAGAGGCGCAAGTGCAGTCTGCGGGACAGACCTAGCGGAACTGGGCGTCCGACCATCCTAGTCTCTGCTGGAGTTAACAGCAGCTGCGAGGATAATCGCTTCCTGGCGTTACGGTCGCTTGCTGATTCCGTCAGAGAGTATGCCCAAAGAAGCAATTGCAACCTCTCGACGCCGTTACGTATTTTGTATGCTTTTGTTCGACCATGGCCTCTTATGCCGAACTATCAGGCGACTCCACCATTTGTGACGAGGAAAAAAGGGGAGCAACCGCTTTTGATGTCCACACAACAGTGTTTCCCCAAAATATTACACGTCTTTGATTTTTGTAGGCCGTCCTAAAGAAGGGCCGGGTCGGGGATCCCCGACATAGCAGATTGCAACCTTTGGTGTCGGTGTGGAGATTTTACGGGTTCGCTAGCCCCGGTTTGGAAATCAACACGGTCTGACGACAGAAGCACACAACTATTTGGGAAAGAGGTAGATGAATTGCACGTGCGCGCGTCAAGCAAAAATGACGCCTCCTGGTCTGTGTACTGCCGTCGGGTATCGTAGACATTTCTGTGTTTGTCAATTCATGGTCTCTTGCACAGGAAGTATGCACTAGATAGAACCTTATTTGCGTAGCTCGCATATGAGTTACTTTACACATCAGGTTGTGTTATGTGTGATTACACGCCTCCATTTTGAGGTATTCCGGTCTATCGACTTGAGGCGTGAAACGGGGTGACGTGCACTCATGCGCCTACCACGTTTTGTTCTGGAATATGGGGTGTCCCAGCGGTGCGGCAAGCGTTTGCGGTCCAGAGCCCAGCATGCGTATTAAGTGCTTGATGAAGAGCCCGGTGATTGTCTATGTTAGCGTTTGTGTTGCGGAGAATGATACTGGCGGAACGGTGGGTAGCGGTAGGCTGTGTGACCAACAGGAACATATAAAACGCCATCGCGCTTGGACGGCCAAAAAGGGCGGCCTGTAGATCACTGTGTAAGTATAGGCCAAGGAACATGCGGCACAAGCGGATGTTGCTGTTTTGGAGAAGTTATATTAAGCTTGCGGCTGGCGAAAGTTGTCACTATAGTTTTGATTCTCATCCGAGGTCAGCATTTCACGCCAATGTGTTCGTAACTATCGAACCTGCGAGGCAGCGGTTGCCGGAGAGCCGGCTCTTAGGATCTGCGCTTATTCTTGTTCATTCAAATATAGTGAACATGCTCAGCTATCGGTGACCTTCCAGCAAGCCCCGATGGGACAAGGACGCATCATGCATCCTGCAACAAACTGCACCTCGTCGTTGCTTGTATTCAGCTTGTGTATTTATCGCTTACCACTGGTGGTAACACTTCCGTCTTTCAGCAATAGTATACGCAATGTTTTGGCGAAGACGTACGAACCTTGCACGTGCGAGCGCCATGGAGTTATGCAGCTATTTGGTGCGCAGGTGAACAACCACTGTGTTTGGGAGAGCTCTCTGGAGTGCGCCTTTCTCCTCAGAGAGTATGTCTTTAGAAGAAATGTTACGTGCTTGAAGCGCTTGTGGGTTCATACCCGTTCCCTTCCTTCAGGCATGGACGAATCTTGGGTACATGAGGAAAGGAATGCAGACTACTGCACGCGCACTGCGAAAGAATTGCAAATTCGTGAGCTCAAACAGCTCTCATCTTTTGCATTCCTGGGGCAGAGTGGTTAGACGTTACGAAGTCGATTTGCAAGACAAACTCCAGCGTGACGCAGGATATCAGTGGATGTGCATGACGGCATATCTGCAGCTCGACTCCTCATAGGAGACGAATGCACAAACGCTGTATTCCTGCCAGCCATTCAGCAGCAGTGACAATAATGAATACTAATTGTGGCATATGTTCTTTTGCTGATATGAGAACAGCCAACGGCTGACCCAATGACGCTCCGAATACCTCAGGGGAAATAATCAGAGCCGTTGCTATTAAGACCCCAGGACCCGTGGTTCTCTAATTATGCTGTGGATAACACCCGCATTGGCTGAATACGAAGGGCGAGCGGATACTACTTGGTCTTGGGGGTCCGGAGGATGTGCAATTTATGGATGTGTGCCTGGATTTCTTTCCAGCTTGGCATATAGCGGAATAACGCTCGTAGTACTCTACAGCTGTAGGCAGATGCATCGGAAACACTCCCTCACTCTGCAAATACCACCGGTCCTTAACATTGTCGATTATTCCTCGTTTGTCGACCGGACTGTCTAACAAGAACTCCCTATGCAGCTGCGCCACTCTGCAGTGGGCACTGAACGTGCGCCTGGCTAGCTTGCCCTGTTTAAATAATCTCAGTCTGTCTTCAGGATTTGGCTGAAACCCACACCATTTGTGTGTGCACTGTTTGGTTATGCAGCTTGCCTGGGCTGGTTTTCTGTTGCGGAGTGCGCAGAATTCTGTGGCTGTGCGACCTCGTTCGTTTCTGTACAGAGAGTACGCACATGTCTAGGAGCCACATGCTCGTGAGAAACAATTAATTTATTCAACGAGGCCGGCAGTACTTCTGTGGCTTTCTCATAGCAGGTGTGCATGCATATCGCTACCCCCGTTGATTTATGTAGCTGTCGTTGGAAATGAACCGGCAGCACGCCTGGCCATGATTCTCTTTGTCAACTTGCGGGGGGTGTATTGCAGCTCTAAGGCTCGGCATATGAGTGTACCGCTGAGTATTGCCGTCCAGGCCGGCTATGTATAGTGGTAGGTGCACTGTGTATATCTGTAAATAGTGCCGAAGGCGAGCCAACCCCACGGATCCGCAATCAGCAACTGCGTGAAGACTCGTCGCATTCGAATCAGGGGATGCATATCCCGTAGCTCATTTCAGAGGCATTTGGCAACAAATGTGAAGGTGGTGCATGCGGCGCCAGCAGGCAATTCCTGTGTGGCCGTGCTAGTCAAGGTGCTTCAACGTCTTGGCAGTCTTCCACTCCCGCCGGTTTGCATAAAAGCCGCCATTTGCAAAGGAGGCTCTTGTGATAAGGCCTGACCTTATCTAAGTCTGTCCCGCTTGTCAATTGAAGTGTCCGCAACATTTAAATGAGAGTTTTCGCGCGTATGCCTACGAAAATCGTGGGGTTATGAAATAATGCGTGCGTCCATATCCAGCCAGGATGAGCGCACACCCTTCTCCGTCGTTGTAGGAGCAAGCCGTTTTGCACAGGAAGTATGCTGCTAGAGCAAATGCTTACGCGCAACTGGGACCATGCGGCTGCAGGCATTTGCACATATGTGCTGGTTGATGAGGGTGCAGCATACGAGGAAGTGGGAACGTTCTTTGCTTATACTGTGCGCGTATTGAGTACCTCTCCGGAGGGGCTGTTGCCTGCGCTAGGAACTGCGTTTATGGAGCACAATGTGGCACACCCGAAGCTTTTAGTGAGCTGATGATTCATCGTTTGTGTAGCCCGGTAAAAGGCTGCAGCAGCGGCTTCCCAGTTATCTTTGTCAAGGCTTAGTAGTATTGACAACAATCCATGTACATTGGTAGTTGCCTCCCCCTAGGGCAAGAATAGCGAATGACGGGAAACTGACGCTTTTGATGCCAGCATGAGATTCTGTCAGTGCTGCTTCGCTCCCACACAGAAGCGGTGGAATGTAGGTCCTTCTCGAGTTGCTGCTGCTCCCGTGTTCTGCCAGCGAGTATGCCTGTTGATAGCAATCCCCCATAGTATACAGAGGCAAGCGTGCAACTGATTCTTCTTGTTGGCCTTTAAGTCGGTCGAACTCAGATGCTTCGGCCCAAATGCGTACCCCTAGTATCTGCAACAGTTCTAGCTTGGTTGCCTGCGTGAGTATCAAGGCGGTATTTAGCTAGTGTGCGGGTGTCTAGAGCCGCCCTTCGGCGATATCTTCCTTGGCGCTACAACCGAGGGCTTTTCTCGTGAATTTGGAATTCCTTGTGTAGCTCCACCCACGTGATAATCGGAGGCATGTGTTGGCAAACGCTGCAGGAAGTATGGGCGCAGACATGGTTGCACTGCGGATATTGGATTTGAATTTTATATAGCATGTTGGCTCTGCTCTTCGGTATTCGTCAGACGGCACCGAACTTACAAAACACTTCAATGATTCGGTAAGGCAGTCTATATGCTGATGTTGGCAACGCCGTCACCGGTGTTGCTTTCTCACGTTGTGTTGCACAGGCAGTATGGCTCTAGAAGCAAACGCATTTGCTGGGGGCGTTATGAGCTTGCCGACGCTGCAGAACATCTTATGGATAGCATGTATTAGCCCGCAGTTGGTTCGCAATCTTGGAGTTGCACTGTGAAGAAAACGTGGGGCTTGGCTTTGTTGTTCCGCGTTCTGCGTTGCTATTTGCTGGGTCAGCGTGTTTTGGGATCGGGATGCAGCTTCTCCGCCACGACGGCGTGCTCACAAACGATGCCAAAAAGCTGCCAAGTCAATATATGTGCAGAGATATACGTAGCAGAAATCAGATGCGACTATCTGCTAGTTTTTGTGAAACGCTTACTTGTATTAACACGGACCCCTTTTTCTTGTGATGGTGGCTGCTGTTGCAATTGGCAGGAAATGCCCAAGGAGGTCAGCGGCTGAAGGAGTGGCTCAGCAAAACGTTGTTTATGCGCGCGAGGTCTGTTCAAAATATTGCAGAACCAGTGGTTTTATTTTCTCGGTGTTGGGCAACAAAACTGAATACAGGGAAACGGTGCATTGAGGCCAATCAAGTAACGAGGCTTGCTGGGGTTAGCCAAACTCGTTTGTTGTTGAATGGCGGCATGCTACGCCTAGCACTGCAGAGTAGGAGATGCAAGCAGAAGTGAAGCATGCCTGCGACCTGAATGCAAGCGATTCTGCTCGTTGGTCTCTACGATTGCCGGCACCCGGCTGCCTCCAAAGAAGATGGGATTCAGCAAGCATCCCATCCAGCGGCCAGGAGGATCATTTTTTATTTGTTACTGCCTTGCTCCTTGTTCGCTGTCGCCGGTTGAAGTCAGCGTCTTCGGCGAAAAGGAGAATCCGCATATCGGCAAGTTAGGGTTGGGATGTCTCGAGCCGCCCTTCGGTGATATCTTCCTTGGAACTGCAACCGCGCGCTTTCTCGTCGATTTGGAATTTGCTTTGACGGTACAGCCACGTGTTACTAGTAGACATGAGTTAACTAACTCTTCAGGCAGTACGAAAACATTCATGGGTGCATGTGTGCATGCGGATGGCTGCGTGCAGCTGCAGCCAACGTGATGGCTTACTTTGCTTTCACGCTGCGGATATTAGATTTGAATTTTATATCGCATGTTGGCTCTGCTCTTCGGCATTCGTCAGACGGCACCGAACTTACATAACACTTCAATGATTCGGTAAGGTAGTGTATATGCTGGTGTTGGCAACGCCGTCACTGGTGTTGCTTTCACATGCTGTGTTGCACAGATAGTATGGCTCTAGAAGCAAACGCATTTGCTGGGGGCGTTATGAGCTTGCCGACGCTGCAGAACATCTTATGGATAGCATGTATTAGCCCGCAGTTGGTTCGCAATCCTGGAGTTGCACTGTGAAGAAAACGTGGGGCTTGGGTTTGTTGTTCCGTGTTCTCCCTTGGTATGCATGCAATCGGCGCATTCCGCCTAGTGACGGTTCGTTGTTTGGTGGGACCAGGCAAACTGGCTAGTTGTTGGATGTCGGTAGTAATTCATAGTAGGCGGAGACAAGAGTGAAGCACGGCTGCGGACGGCATGCAAGTGATTCCTCTTGTTGGCCTGCCTCCAAATAAGATAGGATTCGAGCAACACGCTCTCACACGACCAGGGGGACTATTTTTCATTTGGCACTGGCTTGCGCTGTGTTGGCAGTCGTCGGTCGAACTCAGGTGCTTCGGCCCAAATGCGTACCCCTAGTATCTGCAACAGTTCTAGCTTGGTTGCCTGCGTGAGTATCAAGGCGGTATTTAGCTAGTGTGCGGGTGTCTAGAGCCGCCCTTCGGTGATATCTTCCTTGGCCCTTCAACTGAGGGCTTTTCTTGTGAATTTGAAATTCCTTGTGAAAGCACATTCACGTGCTATTCGTAGGTGTGAGCTGATAAACGCTTCAGGCAGTACGAGAACAGGCATGGGTGCATATGGGCATGCGTACGGCTGTGTGCAGTTGCAGAAAATGTGATGGCGTACTTTGCGTTTGGTCTGAGGATATTATATTTGAATTTTATATCACGTGTTGGCTTTGCACTTTGGCCTTCAGCAGACGGCGTCTACCTTTACAAAACAACTCACTGATTCGGGATGGCAGTCTATGTGTAATGCTGCGCGCACTAAGAGCCAGCAGCGACTGCTGTAGGGTTATGCCCAATTCATTTAGCAAGCCTGATGGCGACCCAGCTTATTTATGATGGCCGATGCTCTGAGAAAAATGGGAATACAAAAGTAGGAATGATTTCTGATATTACAGCCAAACCGACTTGTATAATACGTTTGGCGCCTATACGGGTGGAACGAGAACCATCGGGCACTGCACAGCTGTTGAACGTCCCAAGTAAAAGCGCAGCTAACACTCCATGTGAGCGTTTCTGGCTTTCTTCGGGGTTAGTCGGGCTGTTGTATGACTGGATTAGGCGCAATGTGTAATCCGCTGCTGGTCTCAGTTCGCTCTCAGCATCTCACGGCAACGTTCTAACAGTAAACACGTATGATCTCCAGCGGCGTACTCAAGACACTTCCTGCAAGTAGGAAAACGCAATTTGACGGCAAGCGCCCATCTAGTCAGATGCAATGTCTTTCAGTTTGCACTTAGCCTTCCTTTCGCTTGCTCAACCTGTTGCAGTTCCTCTTCTCAAGCAGTTTCCTCATTAGTTGGAAGGCAGCCGGCGAACTTGCAAGCTTGAGCATCACGCGATTACGCAACTCGTGTGAGCGCGTCAATGGCCGCCGTACAGAGAACCCCTCTTTGTAGTTATGACCATGACGTTTTGTGTAAACTCCGGTTACCCTTCAAAACCGACCAATCCACTACACGGGTCCCGTGTTTGATTTTTTTTCAGGCAGTAAGAGAACAGCAAGTGATGCATATATACATGAGTGCAGACTCGCCTGAGTTTACAGTATGGCGAATTGTGATCTCATATAGCTCTCACCATGATCACCATAGGTGCCCAGTGGAACCGCATGTGTATAGAGTGCACTATTGCTTTTGCAACACGGCGTCTGGCATCGTATCGACAATGCAAGTAGTAGAAAGTCGTCGACAGAAGGCGCTGGGACCAGCACAAACTATGCTACTACTAATGGGGAATGCGCAAACGGTCGCAGAAACCATAGCCCGTTATCTGGGTGTTACGCACGCAAGGGTAGGTGGATCCTGCATCGCGACGGGTTATTCGTGATTTGGTTGGATTAGTCCGCTTCTGTAGCCTTGGGGAGGGATGCACAGTTTGAGGATCTGTTGATGACATTCTTTCGTGTTTGTTATCTCAAGGCAAAGTGTTCACAGTTCGGCATCATAGTATGCCAAAGCATACTAAAATTGCATTCTCGATCTGCATGCATGGGGCGCTTCCCGAATGTCTTCAAATTATTCGTTTCCTTTAGGCTTCCGAGGATGTGACAACTGAGATGACCCCCGACGTAGCCAGCTGAACTTCTCAACCCTGCACGTTGGATTGGTTAGGCTAATATACCTCCATCTGCAGGTAGGAGTATTCGCCCCTTTAGGTAGGGCGTTAACAACCGTGCATGGGTGAGTATCCTGGGGGAATGCATGCTTTATGCATGTATTCACGACCCCCGTGTGTCGCGAGGCGTTCTCTGGAGCTACAAACGAACGATTTGCAGTTCGATTGACATGACATTAGACGCCCAATCGCTTTTTACATGTGTTGGGTTTGTTTACATTTCAGGCTGTATGAGAGCAGGAGGGAACATATTTATATGCGTGCGGATTAGCATAGTTCCAATGTGAAGCGAAGTTAGAGGTCGTCTTGCGCCTCAGCCGTTATTACCTTAGCGAACGTTTGGTGCCCAGCCATTTCGAGGTTGCGCAGTCGCTATTGCTATATATCATCTGGAAGTGCAAAATACTTCAGTGAATTGGTAAGGCAGCAATATGAATATTGAGGCAGAAAAACGGTAGAAGACAGCATCCGTTCGTTGTGATTTATGTCATGTTCTGGGTAGTATTCATGCAGATTGCCGTTATATCGGATATACATCGTTCTGCAACACCGAGGAAGAGGCAACGGTGGTGAACGGCTGAGGCCGTACCGATACTGTATGTATACTCATACCGTCTTCAAGAAGGAAAGGAAACTCCTTTTTCCCCTTGTAAACACGAATGCAAGTGGCGGTTGTAGCGTAATAGGGAGATCCTGGCATGGCGAGCGACAAGCAGGACCTGCTTGCAAGTGGAATCAATTCTTCTTCTGAATGCACTTTTCCTTCCGGAAGGGTTTAGGGTTTAGGGAACTCATCGCCAACTGTTCACGACCCGCAGCATTGAAAGCTGAGGCAAACGGGGAAGAGGTCTAATATCTGGATCCACTGGATATCTGCGGTACATCATGCTTACTTCAGGTTGTCATTGGTCTCCCAACCTGATGTAATTCTACGGGGCCCCGCGGCGCCGCATCGGTTTGTAGCTGGTGTTATGGTTCCTTTAGTTTCCATACTCTGCTTACAGTAGGCTGTGTCTGCTGATAGGAGACTGCAGGAGTTCTTGCATCAGTAGCAGACCTCCATCTGTGCGCATCGTGTGTTATGCAGTTTGTGTACGAGCGTCCTCGACGATTTGGCTAAGACCTCCGTGGCTGTTTGACTGAGTCCCGTTTTACCCAGAGAGTAAGCAGATGATTCGCGGCCAGTGTTGAGGGGGTACAATGCCCTTCAGGAAGAATCAACTCGGCAACGGTCAGATGCGGCGTTTTGCAGTTGACATCCGGTGCACGCTTGGGTTAACTGCCGTGATTGAAATAAGCTCCGCCTGCCTAAAGGAGCGTGCACTGCCCCTGCACATGCATACTGTACGCGCATCGTGCGGCAATTCAGTTTACTGTGGTACACCTATGGTCGCGTTGTGGCGAATCCCGTTCTCCCGTTGCATTGGGCCCTTGCTTTGTCCAGTACGTACGACCTTAGATGCAACAGCAGCTCCTCTATGCGTCTACGTTTTCTTTTCATCAAACTCCATGAACGCAGTCAAGCATGGACATGTGGAAGCGTGCTGTTGATAATAAAGGTGCACTACAAGTCAAGGCATGAGCACGTTTCGCTGTTACCAGATTCTTTTGCGGCACCTGTGATTGCTGACGTTGCTGGTCCGATGACCTGCATTGGCCGGAAAGCGTTTGAAACTCCGGATAGGATCTTTATGCTTCCATGGCACTGTACGTGCAACGCAAGACGTGCGATTCAGCAGCAAATGCACTGGGCTGTGTGTCAAGTGGTTACTACTATTGGTGCCAGCAAGGTTATGCCGAGTAGTATGTCTCGTGTAGACGATGTGAATATATGTGAATGTCCAGTGGAAGAATGCAAAAGGCTCGTTGTTGGTGCGAATTCTGTAGCAAGTCATGTGTATGCGCGAACGCACACGTAGCCCGTAACTAGATGTGCGGCTACATGGGACCACACACGAAAGCGCAAACTACGGCAAAGACGTATTTCTGGCCTTTCGCTAGGAGGCATTTTGCCTCCGGATTAACTGCAATCAATTAATTCTATTTCAATGTGCTGAGAAGCTCGGCATACCACGGCAATTCTTGAGAAGCACTTCGAGATAGTAGAAAGGAGAACGGTTGGCCCGATAGCTATATGCGAGCTCGCGCGGTTCCTGGAGCGTCTTGAACGCATTCGGTTTTCATTAGTCTGCCACACGAAGAGGTGTGGGTACCAAGTACCGGCAATGCAGCTAGCTGCAACGCTTCACAGTTTATACTGAGCGTAAGAATACTTTCGTTCTCCGTGGTTGAAATTATCTCTTTGTGCTATAGGGGTGTCAACCACATTTGGCGGGGATCAAGAAGACCTGCATACGTGAGCACTTCGCGATTGCATATTTCTGTGTGCATGTGTTTACCGCCTCCATTTGGCGAGCCTTTTTGGCTGTGGTGCTGCTTCTTTTCGTGCCTAGTTCGTAAGCCGTTGGAACCAAAAGCACTTGCCCCCCGCCATCATTGATTCGCATAGGTCTCAGGCAATCTCCTAGAAGGGACGGATGCGCATCTGCAATCCTGACGCTTAACGAATGTCCATTATATAAAAGCGCGGATGCGAGTTTTATTTTAAGCCGGCGCTTCTTGATTATTTAGTGTGGCGGGGAATTTTGGCTAAAGCATGCGTTTGCGAGTGAACGTCTGACATTACAAACGATGGAAACAAATTGAAACAGCGCTGTTTGCAGGATGACAGGAGGGAAGAGTTAGGAGTAAGTGCAGGACACTTTGTGCCAAGGTTTTATGAGATTTGACGGCCAGCATGGTTATGTATGTAGTGCGTGTTCTGCAAAGAGCGGGGAGTAGCAAACGGCAGGCCAGGCTGTTCTACCGTGAACGTTCCCAGTGACGGGTTGTCAACGCGCTGTCATCACTTCGTAGTAGCTCGGAACAAGGGTGAACTGTGTGGACAGTCATGGCGCCTGTACGAACACAGGGGGAATTCGCAGGCAACTGGTAATCTATTAGGTAACACAAATAAACCAGGATACTGCAACACGGGTGGATGCTTTTGGTTTTCGGTGTTATTAGCCAGGATTGCCGTGCCTTTGAATTGAGTGCTGCAGTGCATTGCTGCTGTGACTGTAACATGCGAATATCCACGTTCTTGATGGCTCCCGTGCAACTTGGGCCTCTTCGATTCTCTAGAGTGTTCCAACACAAAGCAAGCTGACAAGCACGCCGGAACCCTTGGCTGTCGAGGTTGTGCTTGCTTTGGGCTCGAGTGCTGTTTTTCAAATTACACGTACCTGCCGGTAGGTGCATACGCGATAGTGGTAGGGAGATAGTGGCCTGCATGCTTGGGCATCGTGGGGTTACGAAGTTTGTGTGAGGGCGTCTACAGCAGCGGCGTGCGGGCATCTTCTCTGCGGCTACCCTGGATCGCTCTTTTCTCCACTTCGTGGGCCTTAAGAAACAATCTTGCCTCCCTATCCGGGGTTTGGGTACCTTGCATTCAAGATTGTATGAGAACAGGGTTCGCATGGGTATATGCTTGCATGCCTGCAGTTCATTGAAGTTCCAGCGTGGGGAGGAGCGGCCGCTCGTATTTGCTGTGGCCGGGTTGCTTTTCATAGCTGATATGAAGTGAGAAATTCTCTCGAACATGTATTTGCAAACCAACGCCAGTCCTTAAATGAATTCAGCGAGCTAGCACGGCAGTAACTTTGAAGCTCGTCAAGTCGTTGGAGGCGTCACTGGCGACGCTATGCCGTGTATTAACCATTTACTAGTATTGGCCACATGCTCTCATGGTGTATTAAGGCAGTTGTCATACGGAAAGCAGAACGAGTGAATAGTGGGTCGCAGCCGTTGGTGCTACATTTGTTAACAGTATTCGGGTCAGGGTTAGTGAAGCCTTCATGAAAGTATGCGGAACACGCATCTCCCTCATGCCAACATTCCAACTCTCATAGCCAAACACCGCAGGCTTTTGCGTTTCGCATGATGCATCGATAAGGCTCCACGACGATCCGTGTAAAAGACTATTCAAATGTAGTGGGGCTATCTGCTACAAGCAGTGGGCTGATGTTCGTCAACCTGGGGTGTTGAACTGTGCCCGCCGGCAAACGGCAGCGAATGGGTTTATTTCCTGGTTCGCTTAACGACGGGCAGCTGGTGGGTTCCAGGACGCCCACTGCAACATGCCAGGGGTCACCCGGCTTATAGCGCGAACCTTCAAGTTGTTTTTCAGGGCATATGCTTGGACACGGCACTCTGGAAAACGTGTGTAGGCTCCTGCGGATCCCCCCAACATGCGCAGGGAGTGTGTGCGAAGGATCGGGCTGCTGGATATTGCAAAACATCAGAGCAGGCAAAACCCCTGGATAGTTGAACACGAGTTTCTGTGGTTAACATTACATACGCCGCTGTCCCTTGTACCACTCCCATCTCGAAGCTGGAGTTTGGGTTTCGAGGGGTTGGGGCTTCTGCCGCCTCCTCTAGTCGGGACATGGTGAATGGCGTGTTCTCCCTTCGTGATCTCCTAGGAAGAGAAGGTGGATTTCTAGTAATGCTATTATATCATGTACAAGACGCCAATCGTTTGGTAGGAAGAGCACGCAGGCTGCTTCCAGCTTAGATTGCCTAAAATTGCAGTTTGTTGTACTTGTGTGGATCTTCACGCTAATCCCCGCTGCATATGTAGGGAGTGCGTACTAGGTTCCGGGATGTCATTTCTTTATCAATTCCAACACTAGCCAATGAAGGCGAAAGTTGCAAGCATACGATACATCGCCGATCACTGGTAATATCGTCGTCTCAAAGCACGGGCCTTCGATTGGGATAGTTGAGCCTTCCATAGTGCTCTCCATTGGAAACAAAACGGACTGGTTACTTGATTTCTGTTCGTGGACAGAAGGTATTTTTCGCCCAGCGTTATCACGGCATAGGCCGGACACAAAGCGCTCACCGGGCAGATCCTGTAACGTATTCTAACGCCATGAATGTTCGTATAGGAGAATGATTTAATGCTGCGTTGAGGTTCAAGTGGATCCTTACGGCACACATAGAGTGTGGGTCCCCAGATTCACCCAGTCGCTCCTCATAATATCATATTATAGAGGACATACATAC
>CAJFCX010000370.1:0-20647 GCA_904066255.1 Eimeria sp. OTU-X
GAGAGAGAGAGAGAGAGAGAGAGAGAGTTATATGCACACGCATGTATACTGCTGCTGAGTTCCCTGATGCTGGTTTTGCTGCTGCTGCGTCTGCTGCTGCGTCTGCTGCTGCTGCTGCGATTGCTGCTGCTGTGCCGTTGTTGCAGGCACCAACCGCGGTTCTGTGGAAGCAGAGCCCATCCCAGTTTTTACACCTGAAAGACATCCACAGGAAGCTCTGAGGGTAACAGCGAAGCTGCTGCTGTTGCTGTTTCTGCTGCTGGTGCTGTTTCTCCTTGTGCACTGACGTGTTAAAGATATTACTGTAAAGGCCTAAACTATGCATAATACTGGCTCCGCCGGGGGGCCTCGTTGCGTGCAGTGGAAGCAGCAGCTGCAGCTGCGGCGACTGCCGCAGCTGCAGCACGAACAGGTTATTTGGTGTTTGTGCTGCAGGCGTGGGCCCACCTGAAGTGTGGGGAAGCACCAGACCTGGCGGAGTGCTGTTTCTCGGGGGGTGCTGCTGCTGCTGCAGCTGCAGCTGCTCCCGACTCCACCAGTCGCGACTGCAGCATCAACACCGATGTGCTGCAACAGCAGCAGCAACTGCTGCTGTCGCAGGAAGAGGGTACTCGTCTGTGTGCACATCGCGCGTATGGTGACTCCCTGGAAACAGAAGGGGATGTGTTGCAGTTGCAGCAGGCAGCAACTGCAGCAGCAGCAGCAACGCCGCCGCAGCGGCAACCTCCTCTGACCCTCCAGGCAAACCTTCGGTGAGCCATATGTGGCAGAGGAGAGGAGGGTGGATCATAGCTATATTCTTCTAACTGCAAGCACAACGGGGAGACAGATATAAGAAACACCTAGTCAGCTGCAAAAGCTGCAGCAGAGACTTATCCTCTCCTTCTGAAGTCTTTGAGTCTCCGTTATGAGGTTTTGTTTAATTGCCCTTCTGCATCGACATGCTGATTGTCTGTCGTCTTGTGTGGAAGTAGCTGAATCCTTTGCTCGTGCCTTAGCTTAATTCTACTTCTAGAGGACCAGAGTGTCTTTTCCTCTGCTGGACATAAGGTTGGGCTCATGTCTAGCAGAGGAAAAGACACTGTGTTGCAAGGGTAGAATTATAATTCCTTGGGTTATTTTGGTCTTTGCTGCTGATGGTGTTGTTGCTGCTGCTGCAGGGGTTCCTGTGCTGAGTGCAGTCGTCTTCTTGCAGCAGAAAAGGATTTGTTTGCGCTCGTTACCACCCAGCCGCCGACTAACAACGCAGCAGCTGCAGCAGCGGCAGCAGCAGCAACACATGCGTCTCTTGGGGGGTACATCAGTCTGTCTCTCTTCGAGCTGTCTCTCTTCAAGCCCACCTCCCTCGTGCGCATTTTTGCAGAGAAGAGGCATGTGGAGGTCGTCCACATGCTCCGCTCTCCTGGGCGCAGCAGAAATCAGCAGCGGCAACAGCAGCCGCAGCAGCAGGTGCGGACGTTGTGGGAGATCGCAGCGGGATGTCTTGGGATTGCTGAGGGCTTGAAGAGTTGTCTTGCCTGGAGGTGTATCTTCTCTTTCTGCTTGGTGCACTTTGACTGGCGAGGGATCGCCATGTGTGTTGACGAGCTGCCTATACACCCGAGCATTGCCTGCGATCCGTGGGGCCGCCTGAAGCAAGTCGGTGCTGCTACTACCAGAAACAGCAGCAGTAGCAGGGATAAGAGCAAGCCGCTGCTTCTGCTAAAGCGCATCCTGTCCTTTCTACAGAGGAGAAGACAGAGAGAGGAATCAGTTTTTGTTGACGAGCTGTTGCTGCAGCGGCTCGCCCGCAGAGGTCTCTTTCTAGAGGCGGTGGAGACAGCCAAAGTAGCAGCGGCAGCTGCAGCAGAGAACCCAGCAGCAGTAGTAGCTGCTGTAACAACAGCAGCAACACATACAGAACCCGATGATACGGCGCTAGCGCTGTTGCTGCAAAGACTCGCAAAGGCTGGTTGCCTGTTCAAGAGGCAGCAGCAGCACGAGCATCCGGAGCAGCAGCAAACGCAGCCGTATGTGGCCACTGAGCAGATGATCCCTGTGGGCTCTTTGTCTCCGTTGCATCTTTTCGTAATTCGCATTTGCCTTTCAAATTGTCTTCCGTCGCTCTTTATCTCTTATTTAGAGGTAAGGACTTCCACTGTACCTGCCTGGCTGCAATTGCTGCTGCATTTGCTGCTGCTGCATTTTCTGCTGCAGCATGCTGCTGTTGGTGGTGCTGCCTATGGTCACCAGAGGCTCTGCCTTGTGTATGCAGTACGATGCAGTTCTTTTAGGTGCATTACACTGTTCTATATTTATGGTCTGTGGCTCATTTCCTGTCTCCTCTTGTGGCATTATCTGTCCCCCCCTGTTTCCTGTGCCCCCCGATTGAATCCAGCATTTCCATCTGGCAGCCAACTATACAACACAGCAGCAGTTGAAGGCGATGATCCGAGCTGGGAGGAGCAACAGCAGCTGCAGCAATAGCAGCGACAACACCAGCTACCGCAGCAACAGCAGTAGCAGGATGCCGCAATGGGTCTCCGTGGCGCTGCTAGGCCGACTGGGGAACCATGCCCTTGCTGCTGCAGGCATGCATCAAGCAGCAGCTTGTCTGTGCCCTGGAGGTTGGCTGCTGATCTTTTGGCTGCTGTTGCTTTTCCTTCTGTCGACGGGCTTCTGCTGCTTCACGGTTCACTTGCTGCTGGAGAATCCGCTGCAGCTGACTTCATGCTGCAGCACTTTCTTGTGAGCACTCAGGGTTTTGATGTTCTTAAGATTATTGAGGACTTAGGGTTTTAGCATTGGGGTGAATGCGCTTGCTGCAGGTGGCTCTGCTGTCTGCTTTGACTCGGAGGGGACGGCGTTCTTGCCGCTGTCTGCTGTTGCCCGTCTGTCTCCTCCAATGTTTGTTAGTCTCCTCGCCTTTATCCCTCCACCATCTGCAGCTGCTCTTGCAGCTGATGCTGCAGCCGATGCTGCTGCTAGTCGGAGCCAGCTGGATGTGTTCTCGGTCTCCCTTGAAGACCTGAGGTGGGCATCAGGCTTGGCCTTCCCCCCTTCTACTTTAGTTGGAATAACACTGGTGTTTCTATATTAGGTGTTGCTGTGTTCCTCCTTTGTCTTCTGCTGGCTCGCTCTGACCTTTGGTGTTATATCTGTCTTGTGTGATATCCTGTCGGTTCCGGCTGTTACGCTGTCTGTCTTTCTGCCTCTCTTGGCCTCCCTCAGGGTTGGGTTGGCTCCTTTTAAAGAATTGGCCAATGCTTACTTCGCGCATACGCGTATCTCACATGCAGTGCAGCAGCATTACCAACAGGATCAACTGCAGAAGGCGGAGCATCAACAGCAGCTGCAGCAGGAAGAGGAGGCAAATGAATGCCAACAAAGAGAGCCTGGGGTTCTCAAGACTTGCCTTTTTGCTGCGTCACTTATAGAGCAACAGAGGCGCATCACCCAGTGCACCTCCCCGGGAGAGCAGCAGCAGCACCAAATGCGGCAACAGCAAGGGCATCAACGGGACCACCATGGTCCCTCTTGCTTCCTTGTCGACATGCAGACATGGCGTAGGGATGTATCCTTGTTAGACCTTCTCTTCGAGTGTTTCGATTCTGTTGATATACGGGCTTTGCTGCAGCCCCTCGACGTTTTTGTCATTGCTGCTGCTGCCTGTGCTGAGAATGGATCGGTTGCACACACGCAAGGAGTAGCCGCCACAGAGTTACCACCAGCCAGAAGAGCATCACAAGGGACAGCACGAGCAATGCTACCATCGGAAGTCAAACGAGCCTTTTTAACGGGAGAGGCCTTCACGTCCTTGACGCTGCGGCTGAATGAACCAGCAGCACCGGGAATACTTGGCTCCAGCATCAGCAGCAGCGAAGGCTTGAGTGTAGCCTATTTTCTTTCTCAGGGCCGTCCCTCTGCTGCATTCCACTTGCTTCTGGCCAGCCGCACCAGCTGCCGTTGCTGCTGGTGTGATGTAGTCAATGCATGCACCAGCAGCTGCAACAGCGACAGCAGCGGTGGAGGGGATTGTGCTTGTGCTGCTGCTGCTGGTGCATCGGAGGTCCAGCTTCTGAAGCTAACCCCAGAAGAAGAAGACCTTCTGCAGCAGACAGCTATGGAAGTTGCATTTTACAACCTCTTAGATGAGGGCACTGTCTCCTCATGCCTCCTGTTCTTGGAACTCTGCAGCCTAGACGCCACAATGCTGCGAGTGGACGCCCAATCAGCCCGCAGGATCTACGAACACCAGAAGCAGCAACAGCAGAAGCAAGCTGCCCCTGCGGAAGGGGCTGCCAGCAAAGCAGCAGGGGGGCCAGTCCATGATGCAGCGGCCACCTTAGTAATACAACTATTTAGGGCCTTCCCCCGTCCATCGTCAGCCAAGTCCATGGGCAGCAGCAGCGCCAACAACAACAGCAGCAGCAGCAGCAGGAAGAACAGCAGCAGCAACAACAACAACAGCAACAACAGCAGCAACAACAGGAGTAGCCGCGGCATCTCTTCTCCACATCTGTTATCAGCGCTTCGTCTCCTAGAAGAGGCGACGTGGGCCCTTAGCGCTCCCCCGCAAGCGGCAGCAACGGGAACTGCGGCGGCTACTGCTGCTGCTGCTGCAGTAAAGAGACAGGCCACTAGCCCGTGGCACTTGGTTGCTCACTTCTGCAGGTGCGCTGAGGTCATGCGTTGTGGCGCTACTGCTGCCTGACACTCTGTGCTGCCGGTGCTGCTGTTTAGTGCTCCTTCTGCTGCAGCATTGCTGCTTTCGCGGTTGCTGCTGCTGTTGCAGGGTCCACGAGCTCCCCCATTCTTTGACACTGCTGCACGAATTGGCGAGGAAGGGAGACTGGCTGTCTGTTTTGCATGAAGCTGAACTCCAGCGCTGCCCCAAAGACACCCTCAAGGGAGTTATTGATGGGTAATCCACGTTCTGCCCCTGCTGTTGCTGCAGTTGTTGTTGTTGCTGCTGCCGCGGCATTTGTTAGGTGATGTGGGTGGTTGGGGCGTTTTCTTTGTGCAGCTACTTTACAGATCCTTGCCTCCGCGGTCACCTGAAGAGAGCAATTGGCTGCGGCAGCAACTCAGCTGTACCTGGACCCGTTACAGATTCCTCTTGGAGGGACGCAGAAGATCCTCTCTGTCTCCTTGTAGCAGTAAGGGTTGGCTTTTGCTGCTTCTGCTGCTGCTGTGTCATTGTTGGTGTTGCTTTTTTTTCCTGCCAAAGCCGCACCAGTTGGGTATATCTGGCTGTACTGTGTGCTCCATCCGTGCTGCAGGCGCAGGAAGAGCAACAGAAGCAGCAGCAGCAGCTCGGTCTGCAACTACTTCGCGAGGCTCTCCGGCTGTGCCGCCCACGTCTTGCAGTGTACGCGAGTTGCTTCTCGGATTGTAGCCTGCTGCAGTGTCTGTCCACCTGGCTGGCTCTCCAGGCGGCACTTCTTCCACAGCATCAGCAGCTTAATACTGCTGCTGCTGATGCTGACCAGCAGGAACAGCTGGCTTCGTTGCTTCGCCGCGCAGGGCTGCAGCGCGTTCAGCAGCACGGGAGTCCTGCACAGTCTCAGCAGCAACAACAGCAGCAACAGGATATAATTCCTCGTTTGCTGCAACAGGTGCAGTCCGGTGCTGCTTCTGCTACTGCAACTGCAGGCGCTGCAGCACGTGAGGAATGTCTCCTTCTTTCTGGAGGTGCAGAGACTCTGTGTGGGCTTATATTATCTCTGGCAGAAGCGGGTGGATTCGTTTTGCTGCTGCGGGGCTTCGCATTGTTCGACCCCAACAACCCGCTGATGCATTTACTGCTCTTCTTCAGGTGAACAACGATTCTGGCCACAAGAGGAAACGTAACGCAGACTGTCCCTTGCTGCTCCTTTTACTGCTGCCACTGGTGCTCCTGTCTTGGTTCCCGTTGCTGCCGCTTGTGTTGCTGGCCGTTGCTGGTAGCCATGAAGCGGAGCTGCGCTACTGTGCATAGCCTGCGAATCCCTTGCTAGCACCTTGGAGTAGTGCAGCCGACGGATGTCTGCAGTCAGTTTGAAGAAAATCGATTGCATGCTGTTCTACGTACAACCATGGAAACCTGCTCTGTGCATGCGCGTGGATTTCACATCTCAGGGCCTTCTCCCAGAGGAGGTTCAAGACGGCTGTAGCGGCTCTACGGCGATTCGTGTCCTTTCGCAATAACAAACACCAGGCAGCTGTCACTGCTGCCGATAGTGCAGCAGCAGAGACTATCCCACCAGTAATAGACGATACCAGTGGAGATGGAAGTACCTTGCAGGCAGCAGATATTCGCCAAGTCAGCAGCGAGATGCTGCGCATGCTGCTTCTTCCTCAGGGGCCGCACATACATCCTTTGCTCCAGCTGCTCCACGACGTGGGATATTCTCGGAGCTTCTGTCTTCTTCACCATGCGGCAGTTATTTGCAATGGCGAGAGTTCTGTGCTACAGCAGCAGCTGCAGCGGCTCTTGCTGCAACAGCTTCAACAGACCGTGGATGCCCCGCTGCAGGAGACGCGAAGCGACCTCTTGCTGGCGCTGCTGCAGCAGCGAAAGTACGCAGAGGCCCGGCAGTGGGCGAAACTGGCAGGTGAGCTCTGTACGCCAAGAAGTCGGCAGCGGAATTGCAAGGAATCGAGCATGCAGAAGTAGCAACCGCACCAGCAGCTGCTGCAGCAGCTGTAGCAGCAGTTGTGGGGGTAACTGGGCTGCATAGGGAGGATCTAGTAGGTCCTCCTCAAGCCACCGTGTGTCGGTTTGTTGCATGCGAGGTCTATGTCCACCTGATGCTGCTAATACGGATGCGGCTGTTGTTGGTGTTGTCTTTGCTGCTGCACTCGACGCTGCAGGTTTGGGTGCGGGCTGCGTACAGCTTGTGACAGTGCATGAAGTGGCGGATGGCCTGGAAGGGCTGCGGAGGAGCAGCAAGAGCTCCAGGGGTTCCGTAGATGAGCGGCTAGAGGTGTGGGCCCGTTGCTGCAGGCTGTTTGCTGTTCACAAGTACCCTCACGTCCTTGCTGCAGTCTTCCTGCTGACAGTCTCTGCACAGATGGAAGGAGACATCTCCCTTACAGAGCAGGCCTTTCTCCTGGCTGCTGCCCTTAGTCTCTTCGGCTCTCCACACCCCGCACCCGCAGGATTTAGCACTCGGGAGGCTCTGCTGCAACATTTGGTACAGTGTGCACACGGCAGCTGCTCAAAATGTGGCGTCAGCAGCGACGGCGACAGCAACAGCAGCAACTCTGGTGGCCTCACTCTGGTGGACTGTCTACCCCTCCAGCCGGAGGAGATGCGCTCTGTGTTTTGGATAAGACAAGCAGAAGCTTCTGCTGATGCTGCAGCAGAAGAAGATGGTTTTTGCTGCTGCAGCGCAACAGCCACAGACTCCCAGCTAGCAGATCCCTTCGGAGACAGTAACAACAGCAGCCTTCAAGACTGCTGCTGTAAGTGTATGGTTTCCTCTCACTTACTTGCGCAGCTGCAGAGCCGCCTGTTGCTCTTGCTCACGTCTCAGTCCACAACAGCAGCAGCTGCTGCTGCACTGACACCTGAGCTCACCGGGAACCTGTGGGGCTCACACGTCGCTGCTCCGACTCGGCAGCTGCTGCTGCATGGAGCAGCTACCCCGCTCAAGGCTTGCTCTGGCACCAATAACGTACAGGAGCTGCTCCAGCAGTTGCAGCAGCTGGTAGACCCTGACGCACCTGCGCTTCCTCTGCACTATCTAGGAGTTCCACAGTGGACTCCGCCCTCTGATACTGACCTTGACGACAAGGACATCCAGCAGCAACGGCAGCAGCAGAGGGGTGGGTTTGATTGTAGCGAGGGTTTGCCTGAGGCACTCCAGGGTAGGACTGCACAGGCACCGTCTGCCAACAAGGTTTTGCTTCAGCAGTTGCAGAAAGCTGTTCATAATGCCATATCCATCGGGTGTACGCATATCGCTAGAGCCCTTGTTGGCAGTTTTGTGACCTTCCTGCGGAGCTCGCCTGCTGCTGCTGCTTCTGCCGTTTCAAACACCAAGACGGCCCAGGAGGAGCAGCACCGGAGGCAGCAGCAGCTCCTACAGGGTCTATCACAGGAAGTGCAGCTGGCGGAACTGCTGATTCGCGTGGTATCATTGCCTATGCCCCTGCGGGCGCAGCAGCAGCAGCTGGTGCTGCTGCAGACCTTATCAGCTGCTGCTGCTGCTGCATGCGCAGCAACCAGGCCAGGAGTTGGCCCTCTGCCGCAGCTACACAAGGAACTGCTGCAAATGTTGCACGAACATGTAGGCTGCTCTCCTGAAAGTCAAGTGACACTGCAGCAGCGGCAAGAGCAACGGCAACAGCAGCAGGAAGGTACCGACCAGCACCAAGACAACGAAAACCAGCAGCAACACATTCTCTCCCTGCAAATGCACCGGCAGCAACTGCAGCTATTATCCCAGCTTGTGCAAAGATGCAAATCGGGGCTGCATCCGTTTTGTCTAGAGTTGCTTCTCCTCTTTGCCGTTAGTCTTGTGCTTGTGTCTTCCTTCAATGAAGTGCTGCAGCAGCAGCAGCAGCAGCCACAGGAGCTGCTCCTGAGGCTACTGCTTGCTGCTGCATTCCCCACCTGTGACATACCCAAACCGTCACTTTGCATCCGGTTCGCTGAAAAGCTCACGAGAGACCGGCGACTGCAGCAGCAGGAAGTTGCTGCTGTTCTTCTGGCTGCTTTTGTTGCTCACCAGCAGCAGTACTTAGAACACGTCCAGAACCCTAGCCAGGGGCTAGAGCAGCAGCAGCACTACCAGCAACAGCCGCAGGAACAACACCACCAAGGCCAAGAGCAGCAGCAGGTAATTTGGTTTGAATGGCCATTGCTGATTCTGAAAGACTTCTTAAGGATATGTGAAACCCCAGGCCTAGTCGGAGAGCAAGCCTTGCAAATGCTGCTGCAGCAGGACGAGCTGGAAATGGACCAGGCGCTGCAGCTGGGGAAGTCGGAGGGTGATCTGGGACTCTCCGTGGCTTCTGCGACTGCTCCACCTCTGCTGCTGCTGCATGAGCAGCAGGTAGAGTTGTCCTTGTTGGCGTATTATGACTTGGAGCGCGCATGCAATGCTGCGGGATTGGCGCAGCTGTTGGAGCTGCTTCAAAGGCGGCTTGCGGTTTATATGCAGCTGGGCAAGCCATATTTGCTGCTGCGCGTTCTAACCAGCATATCTCCTTCTCCTCATTTCAAGCCGGCAATGCAGTGAGGATGTAGCTGCTGGTTTAGCTGCTGCTGCTGCTTCGGCTTGTGCCTGTTGCGTGTACTGACAGTGCTAGCAGGCGATTAGCTTTTTGTATGTGTTATCTTCAGAATGCTGGTGGACGGAGGCTACCTACTGCAGCTGCTTGCAGCCTGCCGGAAAGGCATGAAGCAGCAGCAAGAACAGCTGCTGCTGCAGCATCTGCTAGAGCCCTCTGTTGTTATACCCGAAGTCCAAGTGTGCGAGTCGCTCGCCCTTGCCATCTGTGATTTGCTACACTCTCAGTACGACCAGCAACTGCACGAGCTTCTAGACCCGATGGCAAATGAGCCGCAGCAGCAGCGGGAGAAAACTTTAAAGGTCACCTTGGACAAGCTGGTTTTGGCTAATTTGGAATTGGGTTTCAAGAAGGAAGCTGGGTGTGTGCTGCTTGTGTTTGCCTTGTTGCTGCTATTACAAAATGTGGGGATTGTTATGCAATGTTGCTTTGCAGCGGCGACTTCCGTCTCAAATTTGCTTTTGCTGCGATGCGTCTGCTGCTGTAGGCTTCTGCTGCAGCAGGAAGCCTTTCGGTGCCTGGCAATGGAGTTGGACGTGATGGAGGTCTACAGCGAGAGTGGAACTGACCGGCTGTGTCTGGGGCTTCAAGTAAGTTACATGGAGTATACCAACGGAGGAGAATACCTGTTGCTTGTTTGCTTGGGGCCTTTGTGCATGCGTCTTCGAAGATTCACACTACACGCACCAGTGGGATCTCGTCTCTACTGTGTTTCCTGCGTCTTGTACTGTTTCTGCAGCTGCTGATCCAGGCATCACGCCTCTTCCTGGAATCCGATTGTACGCCCCTGCATCTGACGTGCTGCCGTCAGGCGGCTCTCGTAGCTCTCCAGCTGCGCGCTGTGGAACTGCATCTATCCCGACAGTGTCTACGACGTCAGCAACAAAAGCAGCAGCAAAACGGAAGGCATCTAGTGTCGCTGCTCCTGCAGCACTGCAGCAAAGCCCTAGAAACATCCCTTCACCCGTTCAAGGATGCGGAGATGTTTCTTAAGGATGGAACAGACCTCCCAGTGCTGCTGTCAAACCTTGCCTCAACTTATACACCAGGTGCTGGTGGTGCTTCCGTGTCTCCTCGGCAATTGGAACCAGGAGACGCCTGTGCGGCCGCAGCAGCAGCTCCAGACGCTGAGCGGCAGCTACGGGATGCTTGGTTTCACAGTCTCCTCTTTTCCCTTGAAGGCTCTGCACTTCAGTGGTTTTGTCGTGGTGGCGGAGATGAAATAAATGGGGGCCCCACAGAGGAGCCAACTACGGCACCGTCAGGAGATTCGGGAGCAGCAGCAACACCGGCAGCTGCAGCTGCACAAGCTGTACGGGAATCTGAGGAAGGAGCTGCAGCTTCTGTTGGTTTGGTTGGCCCACACCTGCGATTCCTGCACTTGTCTGTCTCGCAGGTGTTGCTTTTCGTGGAACTTCACCCCGATGCATTTGTTTCTGGACTCACTGCTGAGGTGAGATGCAAAGACAGGCAGCAAACAGCCAAATGAAAAAGGCCGCCTGCCACAACAAACTAAAAGGAGTCAGGGGGCGGCGCAGCACGTGCATGCAGTGGGATCATTATATGCTCAGTGTACGGCTGTTATAGCTATTGTGGCTCGCCACCTTGCGATGAGACTGCCGCTTAGCCAGGTTTGCTTGCGTTAATACCTGCTCCATTCTCCTCCTTTTCCGTGGCACTGAAGCTTCTGGCTATCTGTGCTCTTGATGGTTCTGATGATGCTACGTTTGCTGTGTCCTGCGTACAGGCCTATCAGCATATCTACGGGGGAGTGGTGCAGCTAGCTTGGCCGCGTGCGGTTTACAGACATGTCATCCTTGGGGGCCGTATGCCTTATCTTTCTCAGCTTCTGGGCAGACCGTTACACCAGAAGCAGCAACGGATAGCAGCACCGGACACAAATTCTCTCGAGGTATCCCAAAATGCTGGAAAGGTCGCTGGAAGCCTTCAGGCAGTTGAGGCCCCCCAAGGTCAGCGCCAGCACCTGCAGCAGCAGCGGCGGCGTCTGCCGCAGGGAATGTGGGGCGAGGGTCTTAGCAAAGCTGCACTAGAGGCGTTGGTGTCACTGCATCTCAAGGAATTTGACTGCAGCGCCTGCAACGAAGAGCTGCAGCAGTGTTGCAGCAACGGCAACTCCAGCAGCAAAACCCGCGCGCAACCACCGTTTGCTGTTCCAGGGATAACGGAGCACGATACAGCTGTCTATACAGTCGATTATTCAGTTGACGCAGACGCGTATTTGCTCCACCCCACAGGGGCAGCTGCAGCAGCGCGTAGCAAATCACAGCAGGCCTGGGAGGCACTGAAGGCAGCAGCAGAAGGGAACCTCCTAACGCTGCTTCAAGAGGCAGTTCCCAATATCCGCGATCGTTTGGAGGTCAGCTAAGCTCCAAAATCACCGGCAACAGTAATACCGCCGTCTTATATGCCAGTAACGAGAGTAGTAGCACCACAAGAAATCAACATTAGTAGTAGTGTAGGCAGGAATAGGGGCACCAGCAGCAAAGACATGCTTTTTCGTTGTCTGTCTTTGGAATTTCTGGATGCAGCTCTTTCTGTCTCTGGGGCCCTCATTTCATTCTGCAGCGGCTGAGTGCTGCCGCTTGCTTGACGACAAGTGTCTCTACTTGCCAAGGGGCTCTTTTGCAGGGGCAGCGTGAGAAAGGTTGATGCAAGCAACGGTAGCGGAAAGCACCATCAGCTCATGTACGACTGGTGCCACTTTTGGTCTTGCTTTTGCTGCTGCCAACCAACGCTCAAGCTAAGCGGCCTCACGTGAAGCAACTCAATTAGAGTCATGAGCCATATTGTGGCACTTTTCTCCACGTTTTGCCACTGCACGTTTTTCCGTCCGCGTGCCTCCCTCCTCTAACGCAATTCTCTTTTATTTGTTACTTGTTCCGGTTAGGCCCCTCACGCGTGCGTCTGCCAACGTCGCTAAATGCTTCACATGCACGGAGCCAAAGGTAACCGTCTTGTCAGGATGTAGAGGATTCGGAAGGTGTTCCGACGCTGTAGGTGACGTTAGGCGCAGCACACCCAACAACGGATGTACAGGACACTTCGAAGTTGGACTAGAATATACTATCTTCTCTGCATCTGCTCACTATAGTTTTAGGATGCGACAAGCCATATTGCCAGCTGACAGGCACGTTCGGCAACGGTTGGCATGCTCCTCGCTGTGCACCTTTAACTCGTTAACCAGTGTAAACATGCTTTAACGGGCTAGTTCTTGCTACCCTCATTTAGCTCTAGAAGATCAAAGGATTCTTCAAAACTTCACAGCTGGCAGCGCGTTGGTTATGTCCTAGATAGACGACACCCCTGGGCTCCCATGTTTACTGTTTCATACTCAAACGAATGGGTATTTGGATGTTCCTTCACCACCTCTTAAGTACTTGTGAACCCCGACTGGAGGCCTGTTTTTTCCATTGTGTTCAATACATAAGTCCCCAGGAGGCCGATTACAGATTTTAGCATGACTTTGGAGAGCCTGGCTGCTGTTTCTGTCCCTTATTTCGGACACAGTTCACACTCTCTCCGAACAGGGCAACTAGCGCATCGAGCACAGTGCCTTGTCGTCAGCCTCGCGCATATTTGCAGTCGACGGTGCGTCGGTAGTTTGAAATGAACATCCTCGGCTGAACAACAACCATATATGCAGGCGGAGAAGCGCCACCAAAACCCATCGCCTCCTATACAAGGACCAGGACGTGCGTCCCCTCCCCGATCTATACGTGCGGAAGGTTGCAGGAAGGTGCATTAGGAGGAGGGCCTCTGCTGCCGTTCTTCTGCTGCCTGTACAGTGCAGTCGCAACAAGAAGTTCTCGTTGTAATGGTATCAAATGAAACAACGTGCATGCCCCGCACTGACGCTGGATATTGAGCATACGGGCACAAATTTGCCTGCCGACGGTCTGTCACCGGACATTCACTTCGAAAGCATACCCTGAATCTATCCGTCCGTTGTCAATCCTTTTCAGTGTTTTACAAGTCAGAATTTTCCAGCTACCACCTGTGCCTATAATAAATGCAGAGAAAGTAACTCGTGGTCGAACAGTTGGTGCAGCTATTGCTGATTTTGTGCCTCTGAGCGGTTCGGTGCACGCAATATGCCGTGTCTGCACGACGATGCAGCCTTTCACATAGCGCAACCCAAAGACCGAACCGCGAGCAATGCACTGAGCAACGTTTGTAGCGCCTCTGTACGGCTACATGCACAAACGTATACATGCATCTCGATTTGTGTAGCATCCTGCTGTTTTTGGGCTCCAACGGCAATGCACGACAAGGGTGTCCTTTACAGAGTCCCAATTTTAAAAATCTCGAAGCCGCAACAGTTTTGGTGTTTTGTGGATCCCGTAATTGTCAAAGATCAGAGCTGGTCTCTGGCTCCGCCCTGTGGCTCCTTGCCCTTGTTACACCGGACGATTCCTGATGGCCTTCTATCGTGGTGTTCTCGGCCTCTTCTCTTGGTTGCTTGCTGCTGCTATCGTCGTTTTTGTCCTTCTTTTCCTTCTTGGTAAGTATGGCATCGATGGCAGAAAGACGCTCCAAGAGTGGGGGATGGCTGTAGTGCCACCACGAGTACCTGTACACCAACATAGCCTAGAGCCGGCAACAGCACTGTTTATCTGATGCTCATTTGTCTTCCGCTTCCAATGCCGGTGCACGCTACACACTTGGCGGTTTGGCGAATTTGCTCTGAAGATAACGAGATGTGTGTCCAAATTGCAAGCTAGGCCTATACTAGTGTCGCTCGTGACTTACCAGGGATCTGGGTCGAGAGTTGACTTATTTTCCTTGTGAATTGTGCAAAGGGCTTCCTTCAGTTGTTCTCCATAATTGAGTTCGCATGCGAAAGCATCTGCTTGGAACTCCATTTTTCGCGAGAGCAGCGTCGAAAGGACAGATTGGACGGTGTTCACCTGCATCGAGCCCTCAAATACCGAAGACGAACCAATCCGGTACACACAACCCAACAAAAACGCAAACGCAAACAAGCCAACGTAGACTGCACGCACGCTTGCAGGCCTGATGTCGTGGCAAAACAAATCGAAGATGGCGCAGGAGTCACCAAAGGTGCTATTTGCACACTCGGAGGCCGCCCTCGCATTTCTGTTACATTCACAATAAGTTCCACAGCACTGTTCCGATTATCTTAATTGTTGTACACGATGCGGCATAAGGATGGGTTTGCGTACAGGAGTGAGAATATTGGCAAGGAGCATGAGACCAATAATGGGAGATTTGGCATCTGAGCCGTAACCGAAGCATTTGTAGAGGTGGTCGTTGTTCATGACCTTCCCGTAAAGGTAAAATGTCACAAACAAGTTCGTAAACACAAGCGCCAAACGCTGCGTGAAGTGGTTCCTGCCCCAGTGGCCTAGCTCGTGGCCTGAATACAGCGACATACAAAACACTCCTGTGTTCTGTACGAAACTCTGCAAAACGATCCAAGCGCTAAGCCACCACGCACACCCAATATCCCAAAGCGTCGACAGCATCACCACACACAAGGCATCAAACTGAACAATAGTGTTCCCTGCGGTATGGTAGAGCCTTGCCTGGAGCAGCTGTTGCTCCTCTAACTCATACATCTGCGTCCTTTGTGTGGAGGTTAGTTCACTTCATACGAGAGCTGGTGGTCGCCTCAAAAGGGGAAGGTAAAGCGATGCAAAGGCAATGGTAAAGGCGACACCGGACAGCATAAACCAGAACGTACCCAGAACAGCTAATATCTGCTCGTGGGGGAGATGAAGCAAAGTATCAAAGATGACAATTCGCTTCCACCGCCAAAAGCCGTAGAAATAGGCGTTGCTGTGGCTCGAACGTTTCGACCCATCCATCTCGTACACTTCACAGAGAGGGAACTTCAGCTGCTCAGCCTGAGGAACACCAAATGGGACAGATGACCAGAACTAAGCTACGAAAGCATCCCAAAGAAAACAAGGTGGCAGGCAGGCACACCTTGATACTGGAAGGAGGAGAACGGAAGATTCATTGGAAAAAAAAAAACGGGCCCCATTGGTCTCCGCCTAATCACCCATCCTTACTAACGCTTGTTCAGTGTATAACTGCAAATCACATTGTAGATTGACGGTCGTACCAGGGCGCCTATTTTGTTCCTGAGTTCTCTGTCTCGTAAAACTTGGAACTTGTTGAACAGTGGAGCAATCAGGTTAGGATATATCACTATCATTACGAATGTCATCAGCACCGAGAAACCCCAGAGCTGCAAACAAACACGCAAGACACAGGCTGGCAACCTGAAATGACACAGAATCCAATGGACTCCAAACTCAAATAGAAGCCGTATGACGTTGACCCCTCGGCGACAAGGGCAACACCGGGGAAGGAGTAGCAGTACGAACTGCAATACCGAGAAGGGGTGCTACACGAAAACAGCACGATGGGCGCATATCAAACATCGATGTAAATGGGACGCTCAGACGGTGAAAAGGTGCTATGCCATACCCAAAAATGAAAGTTAGCCCCTCCCCACTTAATTAGCCAATTCACAGCACACAGAATGGGCGCCCCGATTGCCGCTGTGAGACCCAGGCCGAGAAGCTTGTCTTTGATAAACAGTAGCTTTGTCTTCTTATTGAAACCATGTTTTTCCTCTACACAGAAGTCGCCGTAGAGCTGGAAGGGGGTGTAGATAAACTCGGACACTACTCGCTGTATGGCCATAAAGACCAGCGGACGAGCGTACTCCCCGTCTCCTGCCCACGTTCCCGCAATACGCCAGCAGAAAGGCCCGAAAAAATACAATGTGGAAAGGATAGAAACGCTGGACTCAACAAGAGAAGAGACCATAAAGAGTTTGATCTTGTCACTATTGTATTCATTGGCTTGCCCATAGGCTTCCTCTGACACCAACAGGCTCAGCAAAGACGGAGGCTTCTTTTTGCTCTTATATCGCCGCAGTTGTCGCAGGTTTAAATATTGCTCAAAAGCTCCTATTGTCAGTGAAAAACCCACGTACACATGAAGCCACGGCACATCCGAGAACCAACTGCCCGAGAAGAACCTCATCCTGGTTCAACACGAGCGAATAAATACGCAGCCAGGAACAATAAAACGATAATTCACCTCTTTACTTCTCAGTAGCACTGATGCAATTAAGTAAAAGCTTTGAATAGTTGGCCCGAGCCAATGCCGAAGAGAACTATTGCCACGACGCATGCACATGCAGCTCTTTCAGTGCAGCGAACCACACATTCAAAAACAGTTGACGTTCACAGCTCGTGAACTTGATGTGTTTGTTATCTTCATTCATTTTGAATGTTTTCGTTCTGTTAAGTGAGCATGTGGGGGAAACACCTGGTGGCGCTGAGGCTGCAGATGTTCATTTGCCCATTGTTGCATAGGCTGTGGGCAGTTGGCGCATGGGCATAAAGTTGTCCTTACTGGGTAACCTGCAAGCAAGTAGGCAGCATCGACTGGAGTAGCAGCTTTCAGCATCTGCGTGCACTGTTCGTACACGCAGCAAAGCATACATCGGTATGGTTTCATAACGAGGTATTCTATGCCTGCATGGGGGGCTGTCATGCCCCGGACTTGCAGCAAGATGAGCCAGAATTGATGGCAGGCCCCCTCCTTTCCCGTGGCTCCAGCCTGTTTGCCAGCAGCTCTTAGTACTGACGGAGACACTGGGCTGTGAGTTGTTCTTGGTAAGTTTTACCTGAGACATTTCGCTGCATCCCTGTTGGCACTAGACACTGGATAAAATTTGGGATGCTGGTTCCACTTGTTACCACTGCATAGTTGACGGCGACAGGTGCTAGCAACAAACGTCGACAACCTATCAAGGTGGCATGCAGCATACCAATAGGTAACACCGACCAACGGTTATCAGTTTAGACTTTCTTTGCTGCAAGCGATGGGGCAAGGCAGATCCCCACGCAAGCATAGAAAACCCCCTTCTCTGCCTACCGAGAGGTCAGCGCCTCTGACAAGAACACTGCGCTTTTGATTTGGGAGTGGGCATCACCCTTTGGGGCTCACTGGGCTGCTTGTGTATAATATGCAAGACGTTTGAGTACCTTCCACCATATGATCCCCTTTGTCATTATTTGAAGTAGCTGCAGCAGCTGTTGCGGTAGGATAAACAACAGGGGCTAAGGGGGAAGCTGCTCAGAGTGGCCCATGAACAGCATTAGCAACGGCATTGGCAGCAACAGACATGGCAGCAGTGCATGGAAACAGTCAATAGGAAGAGGGAACCAGTTATATTCATGTGAGACGGTGTCACAAGACTGAAAGGTGCCTTCGCTGCTTTGGCGCATAGTGTGAGGTTTAGCGATGAACTGGGCTATTCAATATCCGCGTTTGTCAAGCGTCCACAGTGATGACTACAGGGGGCAGTCAGTCCCTTCAGGGGCGTGTGCATGGGAAGTCGTTTTGCAGCTAAGTGTGTATCCTATCTGGAAAATGGTTTATTAAAGGGATTCTACTGCAGCGGCCCCTCATATTTGTGCGCCGTGGGAAGCTGGCCAGTGCTACCCGCAAGTATGACTCGCTCAAACCAACGCAGTCAGACTGCATGACTTATCGTGAGCCCTGGGTATGACTGGCAAAACCGATGACAAAGACGGAACAGAAGGGACATACAGAGGGCGAGGCTGAGTTTAAACGGGTTGCAAACCCAGAAGCGCTCTCGTGCAATCCGGGCGCGAACAACCGCTGTTGCCACCGTTGCCCAAATTAATGCTGCTGTGCATGCCCAACGGTCACAGTCTTGCTTCTAATAAAACTGCAGCAAAATACTGCCCGTTCCCCAGGAGATTTGTGGTATCCGTATTCGCTCCCCTGCCTTTGGATTCTCTAGTGCTCTGTTTGCACAACTTGTGCAGAACGACGCCTTGTGTGCATATTCAAACGCAGCTATATATATGCGCACCATCCCAGAGCGAAAACCTACTCGCCCCTACTAAAGGGAGCCTGCGTGCAGTTAGTACATGAGGCAAAGACGGTTCAGCAGTGCTTCTGTTTGATGTTGCTCTGTATCCTGCGCTGTATCGAGATTTGTTGAAGCTCATTCCCACCCGCCGCCTGTACAGCAGCAAAAGTTGCTAGGGCAACTGTGGGCAGGGCTCCTGTGGAACGGGGAGCGGAATTGAGCCACTTTTGAGGAATCCTGAACACACGTGTTCTGACTCATTGCAGCTCCCGAGAGTCCTTGGATATGATCGAGGTGACTCGGTACTGCCGCAAAGGCGAGGAGTGGGAAAAGATGATGAAACTGTTGAACAATTGCCCTTCAGGCACAAAAGGGGGAACAACACTTTTGTTTGACTGCATTTCAACTGTATAAATAAGTCTTAGATGGGAACAAGTTCACAGTCACCGCTGGTAGTCCGGCCCCCATGTTGCGGCGCAATAACCAGTCGAGCATCTGGTCCAGCCTCGCTCCAAGGGGAGCGCGGTGTATGCTCTCCCGAGTGTACCAATATTACTCATATATGCAAATTAAAGAATCCATCTGCATGCTAACAAATAATAG
The DNA here is from genome assembly GCA_904066255.1 of Eimeria sp. OTU-X. NCBI lineage: Eukaryota > Apicomplexa > Conoidasida > Eucoccidiorida > Eimeriidae > Eimeria > Eimeria sp. OTU-X. Next base: position 18,773 of record CAJFCX010000370.1, read on the forward strand.
TGTGTAGCTTGAGAACTGTATTGTGGCTGGCTTCCAGATTGAGTGGGCAAAGTATGCAGCGTGGGAATTCTTGGGTATTTAAGGCACTGGAACCAACCAAACAAGGAAGGCGGTGGAAAATACTGTCAGATGCTTAGACCTATACACCATATAAATAAAATATATAGTGAAATGGTGTATACGACTCCTATGTTTCACTAGTGCAGTCGACGGCGATGGGCTGCACCTGTCGCACATGAGCTGCCGCTTCACGGCGTCTCTGAGACGACGTCGCTGCTGCAAGCACAGATGGATGGGGAGTGAACAGCACACACTATATGTATTGAGTTTAAAATTGCTAACTAATAACTGTGTGATATTCTATCTGAACGGTAATACTACCTATTCTACGTTGCGTAATCCTGTTGCCCAAGATGTCGCGACATATGTTCTTAGCCACTGTCTTCGGATCTCTGTGGGCTGTGGCTGAGGCTGCTTCACCGGGTTCAGCTCCCCGTTTTTCTGTGTTAGGCAGACCTGAAACCCATTTCCAGCGTGGTACGGTGCACGAGGAGGTTTCCATGCGTGGAGTCGAGTCGAGAAGGGGGGTGAGACCCATAATGTTAGTCTCTTTCTTAGTGGTATCACTCGCCGCAGTCTTCCTGGTCTTGCAGTGTATGAAGATTATCACAGAAGGAGACAAACTTTCAGCCTACCGACGACTCGCAGAAGAGAAAGACCCCTGCACTGTAAGTAGCGGCGCAGAGGTTTGTCCTACGGAGTGCCGGGTATATGGTTATGATGAGCGATCGGTTGGCTGGAGCTTCCCCAGTGGTACTATGCATTTACAACGCCCTTTATGTTGCCTTAAACGGCTAGTGCGTAGAATTGGAGTTGGCGTCAATTGCAGCTACGCCAACGGGCTTGCTTCCGTTGAATTTGGCGTTGGAGTACCTCGGCTAACAACGTCGGTGCGGTTACTGGCTTTCTTGATGCTTATGAGGTTTGTCCGACAATTGCACCAGGTGAGAATGCTGGCTTCCACCCACTCGGGTCTAGCTGGATACATGTGCATGCAGGTTTCACCGTATATTGGCCTCCTACCGGAGCCTGTGGCGTAATTCTTGCACAGCTGTTACAGAACACTCGTTTTAGGTATACAGTCGGTAGCTCGGATGCGTCAGTTGCAGCCCTGCTGAGGTAGGAATCGTTGTGCCCCAATAATCGACGTTGCGCCTAGCGTCGACTGCATCTTTAATGAGTGGTCCCTGGGTATTGTAGTGCCTGCTTTCGAACATTGGATGACGTGGAACGAAATTTCGCAGCGTGCGTTTTTTTGCTATCAGTGGAATAGACACCAGCCGCAACACCAATATAACAATCGAACAGTTCCATCGGAAATAGACATCCGCTGCAATTCCGATGGAACTGTTCGATTGTCATGTTGGTTTTGGTGTCGCGTGGTTGCGTTGCGTAGAGTCGCTATGGCCTGTAGGAGGTGGATGTCCATTGCTTTCGTATTCACCTGCATATACTGCCAACTGATAGATTGTCATCTGCCGCCGATGGTGGGCTTCATGAAAAATACGGACCGAAGAGTCGTTGGATGCCTCTTGATCCATCTCCGGAGAGTATACTGAAACGCTAGCACACGCACTAGGTCGTTTCCATTTTTTCAGCTACAAGATTTTCCTCACACCCTGTTCAGGCCCGAATAGGCAGTAGGATCACTTCACATATCCTCCATATTTGGGAGCGCATGTGCCACGTGTGCTTGCACACACTTCTTCAGTTAACTGGTAATGGTACTCGCTTCAGAAGCCGGTACGACCCCACCATAGGGAATACGTGGTGTGGTTTAGACCTTTTAATTGCTACACTGCCACATCTCAACAC
>CAJFCX010000371.1:0-20576 GCA_904066255.1 Eimeria sp. OTU-X
GGGCAGGGGTTAAGCACAAGGAGCGCCGATGTGGGTTTAGGGTGTAGGGCTTAGGGTTGAGGTCAAGGAAACGCTGGCTGGGGGACAGAGTTTAGGTAGTGGGGTTTTGAGCTGCGTTTTAAGGCATAGGATTGTGGGTTTAGCGCTTGAGGTTTGGTCTGTGCAGCTTCGGCCTCATCCGTCCTATAGAGCCGGAGGCCCCCCCTTCTGCTTCCGGCGCCTCACGGGGGCCCCCTGTGGGCCCCTCAGAAGATACTGCTGCTTACAAGCTATGGATATGGGAGTGTGTGCTGCTGGATGGCCTTCCTGCTGCCTTTAAAGAGGAGGCGCGCAAAGAAAGAGAAGCGAGACAGGTGAGCAGACAAACGAACCTCAAACCCGAGGCATTGACTCAGGACGATTGAAAAGGCCGTTTGCACAAACTTCATGGCCTACCCCCAGTTTTTGCACCTTCCGCGGGCACTCAAAGCCTCCATAAATGCATCTCTTAGACCGTATAAACCGTAATACCTATCACGCCTTCCTTGTTCGGGGGCAGGCACAGGTTCGTCGTTCTGCCGCTTAAGGCCAACGTTGTGCATGCAGTAGCCATTCCTCAGAGTTTAGAGTGTAGGGTTTAGGGTTTAGGGTCATTTTCTAGGATTTGTGGCGCAGACGTTGTATCGGCGGCTGCGAGCTTTGGAGAAGCTGCGCGAGGCGCTGTGTGGGGGTGTAGAGGCGGTGATAGCAACAGCACGCGAGCGTGTGCAGCAGCAGCTGCAGCGGGAAGCAGCAGCAGCAGAGAGGAAGCAGCAGCAAGAGCACAAGAGGAGGCAAATCGAGTATGTTAAAATGGAGAGAGAGAGGGGACGGCGGCAGCGCGAAGAGCAGCGGGAGGAGCAGCGTAGACAGAAGGAAGCAGAAAGAGAGAAAAAGGAGAGAGAGAGGCAAGAAAAAGAAAAAGAAAAAGAAGAACAGCGACGTGTACGTCGTGAAGAGCTAAATACCAAACTCTAAGTCTTAAAACCCTTAGACCCTCTCACCAGGCTCGTGGGAGCTCTCCAGTCGCCACCGCTGCCGCTCTGTGGGTATGCGGGCGAGCTTGACTGTTTGCAAGGCAATAATGCAACAACAGAAGCAGGAATGGCGGCGGAGCAACAGGAACATCAGCCTTAGTAGCTGCAGCAGCGCCAGTAGCAGCAGCAGCAACACCAGGGGGATTTGTGTGTTTTGCCTGTTGTGTGCGTGCGTTTGGGTGAGCAGCAGCGGCAGCAGCAGCAAGCAGAGAAGCAAAAAGTGAAGAAGACGGACCCCAGCGTTAACAGGCAGCAGAGCCTCATGGCCTCCTGGCTGCGGCGTCCTCCCGCCCCTTTGAGCGGGGGACCCCTTGGAAGTGGGACCCCTGGATGCGCCCAGGGTGCCAGGGCCCCCCCTGGGGGCCCTCACCAGGCCCTGGGGAGCACAACAGGAGAAGACGGCGATTTAGTCGTTGTGCTTGATGAGGAAGAACAAGCACACATCAGGCAGAAGATGGAACTCCGAAGGGCAGCAGAGGTGGAGGCCATCGCCTGGCGCGTAGCCCCAGAAGATAAAGAAGAATTTGTTGAGGTCGTCGAACGCTTAGCGGGCTGTACGTTCACCCTGACACTTGCAGGCAATTCATTACCCCAAACCCTGAAAAATCGGCAAGCAAGCGAGTTGGGTACAAGGTATAGGGTTGAAGTTTTAGGGCCTAGGGTCTAGGGGAAAGAGTTTGTAACTAGATGTTTAGTCAAGGTGTAGGGTTTAGGGCTAAGGGTTCAGGGGCTTTTGCTGCTGCTGGGCCCTCCTTAGGCGCACAACAGCGACACCGCCGTGTGGACTCCAAGGATTTGCCGCAGTTTTCTGAAGGCAAGTTTGGGGCTTTAGGGTTCATGTTTTAGAGTTTGGCAGATCGGGCCCAGAATGGAGGTGTATTAGCGAGGAGCAAGCAATATGCAGATGTAGTTATTCCTTTTGGCTGCTGTTCGTGGTCCCTTTCGTGATGCTGTATGTTTCTGTGGGCCCTCTGGTGGTGCTTTTGCTGCAGCACAGCAGCAGGAGCAGCCGACGGAGGAGAGCGACCCTTCGCATTTGCTGCAGCAGTATTTGGAGAGGCATGCTGTGCCCGCTCGGGACCGTCTGCGGGAGTTTGTCACCTTTTGCGGTTTGTCTCTTCATCGTGATTGCCTGCTGCTTGTCCCGCTGGTTCTCTACAGTTTCGTGTATATCAGTGCTGCTTGTGTAAACCCACGTGCACGCATGTGCATACAATTATGTTATTGTTTAATGACGAACGCATATATATATTCCTGAAATTACGATTGTTTCTGTGGCCTGTTTTTGTTCAGTGCAGCGCCGTCGTTTTGTACACAAAATCCCGCCGCAGCAGTCTGCAGGTTCCTCCTCGGGAGGTGGCAATGCAGCGGACAGCAGCAGCAGCAGTGGGAGCAGCAGCAGCAGCACCTGGACGGGGAGCGGGTATCGCCAGACTGCAGCAGATGTGCGGAGAGGACTCACTCTCACAGATTACTGCGCAGACTCGCTGCCTGATGCGCCGTATTTGCGTCATGTGTGGATGGCTCTAGATGAATGGAAAAGACCCGTCAGGCGGCTGCTGATGCCCAAACAACCGAAGGTACGCTTGAATTTGTTGCTACGCTTGCTGCTGCTTCTTCTCCGATTGTTGCTGCGGTTGTGTTGCTGGTACTGCATTGTCTGGTGCATCCCCTGCGTTGGCTGCTTCATCCTTTTGCCTGTTTTCTCGGTTGCTTGCATGCAGCATGCATGCAACACGCATGCAGCATAATAAGGCCGTGTGTAAACATTGTTTTGATTGTGTGGGGGCTAGGCCGCGAGCTGCTGCGAACAGTGGGCTGAGGAGAGTTGTGTAGACTATGAGCGGGACAGCGACGATGAGTGGTTTGAGTGTTTTGATGCTGATGACCTTGATGACGCAAAAGAGGAAGAAGAGGAAGAAGAAATCGAAGCAGAAGAAGATAGAGATTGGCTCGAGGACGACGACGAAACCAAAGACAAACACACCAACGCGGCTGCTCCTGCCATCCGATTCGAGTCCTTCCTCAAGTGGAACTTCACTTTCGACGGAGAGCAAAGGCCCAATGAAGCAGATTGTAAACACGCCAAGCCTTTCATACACATGAATAACGTTCATGGATGCCCGCACAGCGATATCAGAACACTTGACTGCCTACACGCAGTCTGCTCTTGGTTTTGCGCCTCTTGCATGATATTTGCTCGCACTGTTCGATCTCAGTTTGTTTTGTGTTTATGTTCCCATTTGTCATATTTCGGGGCACGTTCGATCTCTGCTTTAAATGGCTGCTTCCCTCTTTTTTTGTCGTGTATTCTTGACTCTTCATGACTCTTGTTGACTACGTTTGTGTTCTTCTTTTTAGCTGTCGTTGTGTTGCTGCCTGTGAGCTTTTGCAGTGTCTGCACACCTCGTGCCATTTCCGCGTCTGCGCGACGGCAATTGGTGTTCGGCATACGGGTGCATGGGGGACGACTGGGGTGAGGGATGCCCAAAGAATACGACAGTTTGCTGCGAGAGGCTGCCTGCATGATGTTAGCTTAGGGCTTTCGTCGTTGTTGCCGTTGCTCTTGATGCTGTACTTGTTGTTGCTGCTGGGGACGCTGTATTTGGCACTGCTGCATTTGTTGCTGCTGCGTTTGCTCGTTTACTTGTTGCTGGTGCTGTATTTTCTGCTGCACTTGCTGCTGCATTTGCTGCTGTCCATACAGGGGGAAATCCGTTTTCCAAACTGGACGCCTTGCCGAACAGTGCGCGGCGCAGGTGGTCTGGCGAAGACAGCATTAATCTATTGAAGGTGCAGATCAACACACTTCTTTTGTTCGTGCACTCGACAGGGTCGTTTAGTTGTCTCAGAAAGAACAGCAGCTCAGGTCTTGACAGTTAGCTACAAGAACACAATCTTTAGTAACGACTCAAATCTGCTAGAATAACACAGGCCCTCAGCGTGCATTCAACACAACCCAGCTTAACATCAGCCTAACGTGCACATATGTATATGCAATGCTATATATGTGAGTTGTGCATTTATCTGTTTGCATCTTCGGCTCTGGTGGCTTCCGAGTAGGACGTATTCTTGTTCGTTTTCCTCCTTGTCTACCATGTATACAATGCTTATCGCTGCAAAATATGCTTTGTCGATTCGTGTTTATGCATTACGGTTTTTTGTCAGTATAATTGCATTCATGTGTTATCGGTTTTGCGTTCTCAGTTCTTTCACGGGAAGATAATAGGGAAGCTTAGAACTATTTCGGAGTTTCAAAGAGCGTAGGTTGTCGTTTAGCGCATCCCGATTTTGTCTTTCTTTCCCCTCTTTTACCTTCTTTGCCCTCCTTTGGTTTGCCTGATTCCTCTGTAGACTGCCGCTTGACACGTCTTGCCTCTTTTATACTTCGTTATTGTCCCTAGTGTGTCCCTATTCCCTTTGCTCCCCTTGCTTCTGCGGCACTGCTGGTTTCCACTCTGGTGTTTGTTTAATTCTGTTTCCGCTCGCTTGTGTTGCGCTGTGATTGCAGCAACCGCCATGTGACAAAGGCTGAGGTGGAGAGACAGATGAAGCAGTACATGGTTTATGAACGACGAGGGGATGACAGACAACGCGTAGGCGAACTAGCAGCTTTAAATCAGCACACGAAAACAGCCCCACTTCTATACATACAAACGAACAAGCACGACGTCTGTGAATGACGTGTTTACACGTTTCAATAACACAACAGCACACGGGCGAAAACAATAACAGATAAACATATCACAGTCACGCAAGATATTTCGAGGCGCATTGCTGCTTTCTCTGTCCATTTCTCTGTGTTTGCAGCGCTGGTACGCAACAGAGGAAGCGGCTCGGGCATTTAACCTCACAGAGGAGCTCGAAGGAATCCTCAACAAGATAAAAACTGAAGAGAAAATTCTAGAGGCGAGGAATCAGGAGCTAGCTGAGCAGTTGAAGGCACAGCTTGTAGCAAATAACGCAATTCTCGACACAGATGAAAAAAAGCAACAACATCCGCATGCATGGACCTCCCCAAACGATACAACAACAACAGCAACAACAGCACGAACATCTGTGATGCCTGCAGCACGCGCATCACCTGCAGCAGCTGCAGCTCCTGCAACTGCCGGACCCAGCTGCAGCAAGCTGGAGATGGCCTTTGCCAAGAGAGTTGAGGCCTCAGATGAGCAACAACACACAACAGCACAAGACTCCAGCGGAAATAATGCAGTGGCGGCTGCTGCAGCAGAACTACGCCCAAGCTCTAGCGTGCAGCAGCTGCTACAGCAAAAGAGGCCGTCGTCCTCTTGTGCGGATTCCGTCTCGTTGCCAGCAGGCAAAGACACAGCGGTATCTGTTGCCGCAGGACATGCAAACTCGCAGGGGACCCCACTTGCTGCTCATGTTACTGCAGCAGCGCTGTTGCCTGAGAAGCTGGCAGGAGAACAAGCAGAGCTCGGGGGAGGATATGGAGCGTCTCCTCCGAGCGGTAGCTGCATCACTGCTGCTGCTGTGGTGCCTGTACAGCAGGGTCCGAGAGGACCACGACAGTCTGCACCGTCTGCGGTTTCTGCGTATCTAACAGGGGGCTCCGGGGCGGTTTCTTCGAAGTTCGTCAGCCCCCCATTGGGGGCGCCCCGACACAGTGCGGACGGGATGGTGGCTTGTGAGAGACCAGGTGCACCGGTGTTGGGTGTACAGCCGGCTGGGGTTGAGGAGGACCTCGACAAAATTGCAGCAGGGAAGCGCATGCGGAAGAGCGCAGTGCTGCAGGGGACGCCTGTTGATGTGCCTGTTGATGCGGCCCCCAAGCGTGTCAAGAGGCGGCAGTCCGCGTTGCGAAATCCCTGAACAGCAAACGCCTACGAGACGCGCGTGAACGGGTGCTAGTAACTTTAATCCGCTTCTTTTTGTTTGTGCGTTGGCTGGTTGTTTGCCTTTGATGCTATTATTATTGTATTTTTTTGACCGATTTTGTCGTGCGGGAGCGGAGAGCAGAAGCTGTGCGCGTGAGGTGCTTGCAGTTTAAGCCCGCATGCAGTGAAGTTGCACTAATTGCATTTTCGACGCCTTCGCAGATTCTGCTTACAGTAAAAAGAGAGTTTGAACTCTCTTCACTCATCTAGCAGCTCCTGGTGGTGAGTGCAGGCACCGAGTGACTAACAATCGAGAGTTCAGAAAGGAAACGCTGAGGAAGCGGAAACCCGCAAAAGCAACCATCAACAGCACGATCATGATGAACTGCTGCCGGAAGTGTTCCATTCCATCGAATTGATCATAGAAGGTGCCCTGTAGAGATGGAACAATCAGCGGTGAAGGCGTCGTGCAAATTCCAGACCAACCGTAGCTGCGTGTACACCTGATCGGCGGTTGTTATTAATCCGTATTTGTTCTTTCCCGTTTTCTTTTTTCGTGTTTCCTCATACAAGCTGGTCACGCCCTATCTCTGCAGTTAATTCCCTTTTGTCCTGAATGCAAAAGGGGTAAATATGTGCGGCGTATGACAGCCCCGCGATGGCTTCCGAAATAGGCATGGTGTTCATGTTTCTGATCCAAATTGGGCTGGCGCTTGTGATCGTTCTTGGCGCGTTTTTCTTCATTGTTTATCATTTCTTTTCTCACACATCATCTGAACCGCATCCACCATCGAAATTCCGAAATACCGTTTGGGGTCTGCACTGCACACGGCCGCCTTCAGGCCAAGACCTCCGAAAGCACCAGTTCAGTATAGCGCGTGGTGATGTCTACCGCGTCCTCCGTGACGAGATCTCGTTTAAAGAGGTCTGCGTGCCTATTTCAGCCTGAATTGAATCTTTTCTCATTTTAATTTGCATTTCTTCGTAGCGGAAAAGCGCTAACAGCCCGGACCGCATGCTGGATTGCAGCGATGCCTATGGCTACCAGAACGCCTCTAGTAGTGTGGTGAGCAGATATGGAGGATTCGTCTCTACTTTTTGTAAACGCATAGTTCCGTTCAGATTCGAAGAGAGTCTGAGAAGGATAGAGAGGCAGACAGCCGTACGGGCGGGTCTCCCTACATGCAGAATCAATCAAGGGCCGCAGCCCCAGAAGTAAGACTAAATACAAAACACACACGGCGAATCCATCCTAATATAGAGACAGGCCGAACAGTCACGAGAGGCCTGGGAGCTGCACAGCGCTCTCGCGCATGCAAAGACAAACGGCGTACTGAGCGAATGCAGGCGTTCAGCTGCTAATGTACTAACGGAAGGAACACAAAAACTGCAAAACACAAAAATCCAGAGTCTTGTAAGAGCGCCCGACACCTACAGCAGAGCCGCGCCTTTTCTTTCTAGAGAACCCCACGGGCTGGAGCAATGCATGCACTTTAAGCTACAGCAGCCTCAAGAAGCAACACCGCTGCTGACATCAACGTGGCAGTCATTCGCAGGTACATCAGGAGCAGCAGCAACAACTGCTGCTGCTGCAGCGGCTAAGTACCCAATGGCTCCTGCGTTGCCGAATTTCGGACAGCCTTATGCGGCTGCTGAAACCTTGGGGCAGGAGCCGCTGCAGCAGCTACCGTGTCCATTTGCTGCTGGTAATGTCTCCACTTCAGGAGCGCAAGCATATACCCAGGAATACAACACCGCATGCGCTTCGATGATACGGCAAGCAGCGCACTGCCCCGCGGAGCTACTTGATGCTGCAGTTCACACGGGAGCTCCGGGCTGGCGTCTGGCAGACCCACAGCAGCAGCCGGCGGGAGGCAGCGGCCCACTAACTGCTGCGAGCAGCGCGCGCCCCACAGCACTGCCGCTGGCTAATGCATCTGCTAGCCGTACAGACTACCCTTTAAACGCCGAGGAATCGGACTGCAGAGACTCCGTAGCAGCCTTCTACCAGGGAGGCCACTGCTGCTCACCCTCACGGGGGAGTACTAGCAGCGCAAATGCAGCAGCGGCAGCAGCGGCAGCAGCAAGCAGGGAGCGTCAGACGAAAGAACTTGCCCAACTTGTGCGAGTGGCGGATGCAATCGAGTCTCTTCTGGGGGCCTCAGCGAAACGCCGCGCTGCTGATGGTACCAGCATCAACCGCAACAGCACGGGAGGTGCATGCAGCGCATCTGCAGCGGCAACTGGTGCAGCACTGGCTAGTGCCACTGTACCAGACAGAAGTAAGTAGAATGCTCTGATTTGGGCTCACAAGCAGTCGTATGATGTGGGAATTATAGGCAGCAAAAACACAACGGGGGGCAGAGAGAGCAGCAACGTACTGCAGCAAGAAGCCAACTCCTGCCAGCAGCTGCAGTCTGCATCCACATTGGCAGCAGTGAACAGACCCATTAGCAAGAGGGAGGAGACAATGCTTATCGACCCCCCAGCTAAGCGGCGTCTGAGTGCTGCTGAGGGGAGCCCTAATAAGGCTAAGGGAGAGGAGACACAAGCGCACAGGAGATCACTTGCTGCAGCAACGGAAACAACAAAGAAGCAGAGAACGAATCTAATGACGAAAGTTCTTTTGTTAGTGTGCAGGTACGATGCCTTCTACAGCTTACCAACACATGCACGCGTGCATGCATGCATGCATGCATGCATGCATGCATGCATGCTAACCACAAAAGCACAAGTGCCTCGATTCTGCAGCCACCAGAACAAAAACTACTGGGCAGGCAGAGTGCGCCTCATAGAATGGTGTAGAAGATATGCAGGAAGCCTCTCCCCTGATCAGTGCGCCTCTGCTACAGCGAACTACTTCTGTACGCCAGATACCACGCTCCTCCATATGCTCGCTCTGTGCCTGTCCTTACCGTTATTCTTGTTGTTGCTCGTGTAGTTGCTCGTGTGCTTTCCTCTCGCTGTCGTTGTTTCTATTGTTGTTGCTGCTGCAATCTTCTTTTGTCTTGCTGCTGCCGGTCTTTTCTTCTTATTGTCAGTTTCTACTGCATGCACAGCTGCCAGGCAGGGAGGCTCGCGCGCGGACTTTGAGGCGACGCTCGAGGTCACCAAACACATTCGTTCGGTCTTCTGCCCTCAGTGAGTTTTCTCAAAAGAAACAAACGAAGAAATAGTCAGGCAGACGAATACAGAAGTAGATAAGCAAGGAACCAGAAAACAGTCAGAGAGATAGGCACAGTCAGAGAGAGATAGAGAGCCAGAGATAAACAGACATACAGTGATTCTGCAGCCGAGTTATCGTTTATTCTTTGATTTCCTTTTGTGGTCCAGCGTCGCCAACTTCTTCGAAGTGCACCTTGTGGGGGATCTCGTAAATGGATCGGATTTTGTGGGACTTTGCTCTTCTTCTGTTTGCAGCACCCACTGACATTATAGGCTCAACTTCAGGCCATGTTCCCTACTGCCGCATGGCTCACAGCGTTATTTGCTGCCTGTAAGAAGAGCGCTTAAGTTATGATTATTGTTCGTGTTCTAAAATCCGGTTTATGAATGGAATTTTAGCTGACGAAGAGCCGAGCGAAACCAGGCTAACGAAGGCGGCTGCGGTAATACATTATTGAAAAAATAATGTCTTACGGGGTCTTTGTTCTAAGTCTAGCTGTTTTGGTTGATGTCCAGCTACTCAAGCTCGAAGGACAAGTGCTTCTAAAGGTTGCTGTCTGTGCGTCTACTCTGCTTGCAGGCATTCCCCCTTGCACCGAAACAGACGTTGAAACTTTCCTATGATGCAGGTTTCTCCTCTGCTCTGTCGGCGCCCGCTTTCTCTGATTTGGTGAAGCTCTGAGTGACCTTTTAATTGCAATAAGAGAAATATTTATGTGGGGTTTGCAGGAGTTTAATCGGGTTCTGGCACAGCTGTCAAGCGCAGTCCTCCGCAGGTGCGTGTGTGTGCAGGTTTATGTCCAGAACACAGAGTTAAACATTTAAATGGAATTTCCTGCCTATGGAATGACAGATCAACTCGTCTAAGGGTGACAAAGGCTGAAAATGAAGGCGAGAAGGAACAAGGAAAAGAACCCTCTTCCGCTCTGGGGTATGGGTCTTCTTGGCAGCCTCTTCTGGTGAGCCCCATATTGAGTACCGTAGCAGCATTGTAGAAGGTGAAGATCAACAAGCAAACTATATATAGTCTATATTTAGTTTCTCAATAATGAATATTAGAAGGCAAAACTAAAAACAGTCGTGCCATCCTCATTATTCTCATTCAGAATGAACTACGGGAAACGTCCGACTTACAAAAGCATCAACATGAGGCGCGGACTCGAACAACAAGAAAAACCAGCTGTCTAGTTGCTGCCATAGGCGCAACAGAAGCAGCTGCAACTGCTTCTGCCTCTGGTCTTCCCTCAAGAGAAATCAACCCACCAGCATCGCTAATGCGTGCAACCCCGAAGCTTATTGCAACAAACATGTCTTCAAAAATGTGCTTGAGAGACCCAAGTGCCCAACCCCTCAGTTACACGCAGGAAGAGCATCCCCCATTTTCAGAGACTGCTTCGACTGCAGCAAGTGTAGACAACCAGAGATTTGAATACCCAGCTGATCCGCCCTTGTATTTGGCAGCTGCTGCTCTTCCGATGAAACCCGAGGCTGCGGCACAGGCGCGCACTTGTGATGCAGCATTCGAAATGCAACTACAGCGTCAAGAGGGAGAGGAGGAGCACAAGCACAAGCGGCGAACAAAGGCCTCGGCTTGCAACAGCAAGGACAACAAAAGCGGCAAAGACTCGGGCCCCAATTCTTCGCACCTCTCTCTCCACAAGACGACGTGCAAAGGGGAGGCCCCTTGCCCTTCTGTAGCGTGGAGCCTGTCGAGCTCAGCCGCTGCTGATCTCCCTCCTGTTGCTGCTTCTGCTGGCCGCAGCACCAGCAGCAACTGCAACGGCCGGCAGCCGCAGCATCAAAAATCACCACAGCAGCAACAGAAGAGAGGCAACCCGAAGCATCCGGCAGTCCACTCCTTCCCTGGCACCCCGGAGTCGCCCTTTGGCAGCTACGCTCCCTCGACTTTTATTTGCAGAGACGCTGCTCTATCCTCAGCGTCTCTGGGGCCACCAATCGCTGCGGGCAGCCTCCAATGCAGCACGACGAAGTCTGAGAGGGTCGTAACAGCCGGCCGTGGACGCCCGGAAAACGCCAGGAGTAAGACAAGAAGCAAAGGTGTGCTCAAAAAGGAATTGTAGTAAAGTGCATGCACTAGAAAAGTCGGTTCAGCAGCAACGACAAATGTGAAAGGAAGATCCGGAATCCATTGTGACTGATCGGCTAGCTACTGCAGTGCGGTAGCTAGCTGATCCTGCAGCAGCAGCACCTGCTGCAGCAGCAATCAAAAGGAGAAACACGAGAACTATGGGCGGCAATGAGAAATTTCAATCACTTGACACTGTTGAAAAGTCCGTTCTTATGCAGCTGGTGTGCTATGAATGCACTGGCGAAGCAAAGCCAAGCTCACATCGTTGTAATTGTAGACCCCGGCCTTATGTGGGGTATTCGGCGAGGTGCTACCGACTCGATATACTGAGGATGAGATACTAAGTACTAGTTACTTAAAAGCAGCTATTGACCTCATCCCCAGTCTCCAGCTCCCTGGGCACACCAACCGGAGCCACACGATATGTGGGGGAGGTGGCATGACATGCTGCAACGCACCTTGCTGCAGCACAGGGTGAAAGACAACCCCATACGCCAGCACAGTCAAGCCATGTGTCCCGAATGCTCTAACACTGCAGACGATTGTTGAAGGGTTGTGCTTGCGTGCCGGTTGCCTGCTATATCCAAACAGGAGTTCACGGGCCAACTTCAGACGTGCAGGCACAACCCATATCACTTTTGCTGCGTGCACTCATATTGTAGAAAATTGTTGTCAAGTTCTACTGGGTTGCATGCTGGCTCTAAGGTCGAATAAGGCTGCATTTGCCAACTTCAGGCATACCTGCCGATGCCACGGAGATTACGCTACATTTGCGCTTTCCATGTGCAAGCTTCTTTCTATGCTGTTGGCGTCAGCATAATGCACTAGTCGTGCTCCCCAACGCCGACACACATATTATTGGGACTCGAAAGCCGATAACAATTCCATCGCCACCTACTTATGTTCAGAACAGCAAATTTTAATATTATGTAGTTAGTCAACTACAAATTTTGTCTCCTTTACACACACTCGCCACGTGAAGATACTCGCTGCTCCCGCTGGAGATGGCGGGTCATCGCTCGCGGCCGAGCACCTGCCCAAAAGGATTCCACGAAGTATATAATCAATAAATTGATCAATTAAGCAATATAATTAATTAAAAATTACGAAAGCAGACAAAGGAACTCAAATTTCGATGTACAGTGCAGCACAACCAACTCTACACCACTGGCGTGTCCGGTGGTGCGGGTGCACCGCATTGCGTAGGCGATGCAAGCACTGCACAACACCGTTGTTGTCTTTTTTCGCTGTTTCATATGGTCACTTGCACGTAATTAGAATTTGAATTTGTTTAATTACACCTCCGAAAGATGTGCAATAAAAAGCCGTAAAAGACAAGCAAAGAAGTGCCGTCATGTTCTCAGCGACCATTATCAGGTCCGGCGGCTGGGCCCCATGCACGTGGCTTGAGGGGTATTTTATTTGATCTAAACAAGCAAATAAAATGTGTAGAATTAAACATATTTCGTTTTAGATGTTGTGCATGTGTTTTAGAAGCCATCGTAATTCTGCTCCTTCACGGAGGAGAGTGCAGCAGCCTTCCTGTCGGGTGACAGGACCGCTAGGGAGTCTGCGCGTGACTCTCCAGTGTAGTTCCCCTACTTTCTTTTGCACTAATATTACTTTATCTTACATTCTAAGCTCTCTTTTCTCCCTTTCCATCTGTAATGCGAAGTGCCTCTACCTCCTCGAGAGCACACCCTGACCGCCTTGCTGCAGGTTGGGCTCCCTTCTGCTGTTTGCTGCACCTCCGCCAGTGTGGTTGATTCACTTTTGGGGATCACCATAAAACCGCACGCCCAAATGTTCCTAGACGTGTTGCCATCGGCTTGAAATGGCCACATACAAAATATTCAGCCAAAGAAGCGAGTTTTAGTTTCTTGCCTGATCGAAGAACAAGAAAGCTAAGGAAACGCACTGCCTCAGCCAGTTGGTCAGAGGCATACACTGCGGCGCACCTGCTGCTCTACGATCAATAGAGCTGGCCAGAGCGAACTGCATCAAGGGCAGCATCTGCTGCGCCTGCTGCAGCTGCTGCTTCTATCAACGGGGCCACAGGATCCCCTGTTATGCCCCAAAAGCATGGAACTCTCTGCTGCCTCCAGGGGCATCGCAAGAAGCCCTAAGGGCGCCAGCATCCCTCCTCTTGAAGATTACTCCTGCGTCCCTCAAGGGGCCTCCGTGGAATCTCCAACCTCACAAGGGTCCAAGGGCGTACCCCTCGGTCCCCGGAGTTCCAGCCAAGATAAGGCAACAGTAAATGCTGTACGGCTTTTGACGCGTTATGGAGCTCAAGAGGAACGGGGCCCTTTTCTTTTTTTGCTGGATAATTACTTGAATGTACAAGACGAGGCATCACCGCAAGCAGCAGCAGAAACAAGACAGAATAAAGGGAGCAAGTCGGTGCAAGCAGAGCAGAACAACAACAGCAGAACTAGCAGCGGCAGCAACAACAGAAGCACCACCAGCAGTTTGCTCCTGCACCCGCCACAAGCAAGGAGATTGTCTGAGCAGCAAATGGCAGAAACCCTTCAGCAACAGCAACCGAAGCAGCAACAGCGACAACTGCAGCACGATTGCAATCACCAGCAGGCAGACCTTGAACAGGAACCACCACAACAGCAACAGAAGCAGCAACAGCAGCAAGAACATGAGAAGCGACAGGAGCAGGAACAACGGGCAGAGCAGGAACAGCATCAGCACCCGCAGCAACATGACGATCAGCAACAGCATCGACAGCATGACGAGCAGCAACAGCAACGACAGCATGACGAGCAGCAACAGCAGCAGCAACAACATGTAGAGCATCAGCAGCTGCAGCTACAGGACCAGCAACAACATCAGCAAGAGCAGGAACAGCAGGAACAGCAGCAACCGCAGCAACAGCAGGAGCAGCAGCACCTAAGTGCAGTTGACCCAGAAGATAGGGGAGAAGTGGAGGAGCAGCTGCAAGATCATCATCAGCAGCAACAACAGCAGCAACAACAACATTTGCAGCAGCAGGGGCAGGAGCAGGAGTGGGAGCGACGTCCGGCACGACGAAATTCGACTGCTGACAAGAAACGCCTCAAAGACATGCGAGCACAAATGAAGGCAATTTTCAAGTGAGCAGACACTCCTCATCGCAGCAGAAGCAGCAGCTGTCCCAGGCGCGACATAACCTCAGCCGCAGCAACAGCGAGAGCAGCAATAACAGCAAAAAGAGGAGTTGGATTTGGAGGCGTAGCAGTATCAGGGAAGTTTCTAGGGGTATGATTGAGCTGTGTTATGTGTATGGCTGGTGGTGCTTTCTTTGTGTTTATTATATAATGCATCTGCGCATGCAAGACGATTTCCTCGCAGGCAATTGGCTAAAGACGCGGAAGGCGGGCGCCGTCTTTGGTCTATGGGCTCCTTAGACCGCACAGCTCTCCTTGAGTTTATAGCAAATGCCCCTGGGCTACTTGGCGAAAGGCTCTTCCAAATCTTCGACTCAAACAATGACAACAAAATTTCCTTCAAAGAATTCGCACTCGGTCTCCAACGTGCCTATGCGCCAGACCAAGAAACGCAAATGAAATTCCTATTCAACTTGTGACGCCTACACATACCCACATGCCGAGTTACCGAGCCTAACCAGCTAACCAGCTAGCTAGCTAGGATATTAACGGCTAGCGAGCTAACGTGGCTACCTAGCGAGCTCACCAGCGATCTGCATAACTACCCATACAAAATAATGAGATAGCTGTCCACCCCATTAACCTAGCTAGCCAGCCATATAGGTGGCCAGCTAGCCAGATAGGTTATCACCCAGCTAGCTAGACATGGGACTCCTCCCCAGATTGATGTAGCTACTCGCAGGCTGTCCAGACGTTGATACATATCCCCACACCACACCAACTTGCCTGCTTCTGTTCATGCTGCTGCTGCTGATGGTGCGGTTCCAGATACGACTTGGATGGAAACGGCTTTATTGAGAGGCCGGAGCTCTTTGCTTTGCTTTACAATCTGCCGGCGCACTTGTGGCTGGCACCTACTGCTCCCGGGTGTACAGGCAGCCGCAGTCTGTCGCCATCAGGTGTATCGGCAACTGCCCCTCAAGGGGAGGCCAGCGCTCCTTCCACAATTCCCAGAAGGCTAACAGACGCAGAAAAGAAAGAAAGGGTCCAGCAGATTGTAGACCTCGTCTTCGCAGCAAAGGAAGAAGCTCAAAACCTGCAGCAACAGCAGCAACAACCGCAACAGCTGCAGCAACAGCAGCAGCAGCAACTGCAACAGCAGCAGCAGGGCCAGGAGCACGACTGGCACGCGCAGCAGCAGCAGCAACAGCAAACACTCCCGTTGAGACAGCGCCGTAGACGGAGTGATGTTTTTGTAAGGAGTCTTCTGAGCCCTCGCCATTCTCTGAGTTCCAAGACAGCACCACCTTCACCAGCAGCAGCAGCAGCTGCTGCAGCTGCTGCTGCTGCTGCTTCAGAAGCAGGAACAGCAAACCGAGGCCTCACCTTTGAGGACTTCATTCGGGTTTCTGCCACAGTTCCGGAGTTAACAACCGTACGTCTACAGGACGATTTGCCTCTTCCTTGCATTATGTTGCTGCTGCTGCTGCTGTTGCTTCGAAAATGTCGTATACCTTTATGGTCGCCACACACACAACATCGCCTTTCGCTAATTGGGGAGGAGGAGGTACAATGCTGCGGTTGTTGCTGTTGCTGTTGCTGTTGTTGCTGCAGCTGCTACAACTCTTTGACAATCATGCCTTCCGTCCGCTGTTGGCGCACTACAAGGGCTTGTGGGACGGCCCTTCGGTTTCTTCCCCGACGCCATGTAAGCCAACGCTCTGCTGCTGCTGGTGCCGCTTCTGCTTGGTGCTGCTTCCTTCTGATTGCAGCTGGTTCGGCCTGCTGCCGCTTCTTGCTTCAATGATTAAGCTACTAATATAGCTATATTGGAGTCAGCCTGATCCTGCTGCTACTGTCATTGCTGCTCTCCTCAGCGGAAGATGCTGGTGGTGCTTCGCCCAGTCCTGGGAGCAGCAGCAGCAGCAGCAGGCATACACGGGTCAGTAAACGTACTGCTGAGGGCGTAATAGCATTGTACTTGTTGTGCAGCTGCAGCTGAGCCTGCTGCTGCTGCAGAATCTGATGCATCTCCTACAGCTGCTGCTAAAATTGTGCTGCATTTGCACTGTTGTTTCTGCTGTCCCTGCAGAGTCCGCTGTCTTCTTCACCTGCTGGTAGACCGTCAACTCCGGTAGAGTACACAGAAGACGGAAAGTCTGGAGAGCCGAGGGGCGGGAGCCGCAGCAGCAGCAACACCGGCAGCAGCAGCAGGTCTAAAGTTGACGGTCCCTGTGGAGTCGCTGCTAACACCCGCAGCCAGCAGCTGTTGCACCCATCTTCTGCCCAGAAGAAACCAGCAACAGCAACAACAGCAGTACCAGCAGCCGTGCCAGCAACAGTACCAGCAGCAGCATCAACACCAACAACAGCAGGGGAGTCCCGCTCAGCTTCGCTGGGTTTTAGCGGTAAAGGCTGTATCTCGCCGAGCAGCAGTATCAACAGTGGCAGCAGCAGCAGCAGTATAGGGGGGCCCTCTTCAGCCAGCAATATTGGCAGCAGCAACGAGAGAAGCTGCTCTACCAGCTGCTATTCTACAACGCCCAGAAGCAGCAGCAGAGCACCGGCCAATACTGCTGCTGCTGCTTCTATCCTTTCAAGCTGTGCCTCCTGCGCTGGTTGGCTTTGGAAACGTAAACACGCGTTCTCAAACCCTGATCTGTATACCCTAAACCCCTAACCCACCTCCTTCTGTTGGCTCTAAACCCTAAACCCTAGACCCTAAAGTCTTGCCTTTGAGATGCTTTTGCTGCAGAGGGCCGCCACTTCAACCTTTGGACGAAAAGATATTTTGTGCTCAAAGAACGCGTCCTTTACTGTGAACCTAGACCCTAAACCCAAAACAACTTAAGCCCAAACCCGGAACCCTACGCTTTAAACCTGAAACCCTCTACTGGAAATCCTTTGCTGCGGACTCTTAATGCGAACACGACACCACGTCAACAACTGCGCAACAGAAGCAGGGAGACTCATTGTCAACGGTTTAGGGCATGGGGTTTAGGGTTTGGGGTTTGCTTTTTTCAGCCTTTAGATCGCCTGCCCATGACAGTTCTACCAGCACAATACTGCTACGAGATTGTGTTGCATCTGTGCACAGTGAGTGTCCACCAAAGAAGATGCAAACCCAACACCGTGAACATTAGGCCTTCCTGTCTGCTGTGGCGTTCTAAACACTCATCTAGGTAGCTTTGGTGTTCAGGGTTGGTTCCGCAAAGCCCCCGTGGTGTGGGTTTCATGTGTAGGTGATGGCTGAGGGTTGGAACTGCGGCCTTCAGGGCTTCTTGTTTAGGGTTTAGGGTTTGTGAACAGGGAGTCCAACGCCCCGTGGTGTCCGCAGCAGCCACAAGCCTGGGAATGTTTTGTTTGGCTTTGCAATTAAGAGCAGCGACGGGAGAGTTCTCAAAACTCTCTATGCTGAAGACTTGGAGGACCGACAACGGTTAGGATCTTGAGCCTAGGGTCTAGGGCCTAGGGTTTAGGATCTAGGGGTTGCATTGTCCCTTGCCGGGTGCTGCACCACTTTCAGCGTATTCGTAACACTCTGCTACCATTTTCAGCATCTTTAGGAGCAGCAGCATCTTTAGGAGGAGCAGCAGCATTAGCAGCACCCTTGGTAGGAGCAGCAGCAACAGCAGCAACAGCAACAATCATTGCAACTAGCGGAGACAGCAGCTGGAATTATCAGCAACTCTAGTTCCTGCAGCAGCAGTTGATCCACTAGCAGATGCTGCACCATCAGTTCTTTTGGAGCAGCAGTTTGTTGCGGCAGCAGTTTTGCGTTGGCGTTTTGCAGGTAGAGGTCCTATGCATATGATTTGTGGTGGGCAATTTAATGTGATCTTTTTGTATTTGTTTCGTTTTTTACAGCTGGGTTAAGGCGCTGCAACAGCAGAACTTTGCTGCAAATTTTCACGATTGCTTCTCCCTCGTGGGTGGCCCACCTTTAGGTGTGGGGCAGCATAGCTGCGTGCGGCTTGCGGTGGAGAGAAGAACTCTACAAAAGGCAGCAGTTAAAATTCTTAATAAACAAACACTCAGCAGCAGCAGCAACCGGTACGAGCTACACTCGGCAACAAGCTAAAGGCTTCTGTTGCGGGCTTACGGGTTAGGGTTTTCCTTGCTTAAACCATAGAAACCTTCGTTCAGGGTGTGAATAGCTTTCTATCTCGGCTTGGGAGTTATTCCTTATTGTTTTAAGTCTAGTGTTTAGCTTTTACGGTTTAGGGCTTAGGGTGTTGTTCATATGGTTTAGGATTTATTGTTTACGGCTTATAGCCGAGGGTTACGGGTGTAGGGTTTGTGTGGTTATCAGGGATGGAGTGCGCACGGAGCTGCAGATTTTATCTTTGCTGGACAGTCCGTTTGTGGTATCGTTTTGGGGTTCTTTTGAAACTCCAGAGTACTACTACTTGGTGACTGAATATCAGGAAAGAGGAGACCTCAGGGGTCTCATCGACTTGGCACTTGTGGTGCAGCAGCAGCAACAGCAACAACAGCAACAACAGCAACAGCAGCAACAGGAGCAACAACAGGAGCAAGAGCAACAGCAGCAGCAGCACCAATGGAAGCAGCAGGACGGGTGGGCGGAAAACAGAGGGAATGATCCTGATTCTACCGCAGCTGCTGCTCCTCCTGCTGCTGCTCCGGCAGTGAGGGAAGACGCGGGTGGCACCGAACCGAGGGACCAGAAGCAGCCCGTGCAGCAGCAGCACCAACACCACCAGCAGCAGCAGCACCAACAGCAGCTCCAGCAGCAGCAAGGACTGATTCCGGTTGAGACTACGAAAAGGATTTTGCGTTCAGTGCTTTTGGGGCTGCAACACGTGCATGCGAAAGGAGTAGTTCACAGAGACATTAAGCCCAGCAACCTCTTGCTGTGCTTTGAGCAGCAGCAGCAGCAGTTGACGAGAAGCAGCAACAAGGATCCATGTGGAGGGGGTGATGTTGCAAATGCCTTCTTGCATTTGCCTGCTGTGTCTTCAAACAGATCGGTTGACGCTACTGCTGCTGGGGCTTCGGCTGCTGCTGCTGGGGCTTCGGCTGCTGCTGCTGGGGAAACCCGCAGCACATCCATAGGTGGCAGCAACAACAGAAGCAACAGTAACACCGGCAGCATCAGCAGCAATAGCAGCATCGGTAGGACCACAGAGTTGCAACCCCTCGGAGAGGCCATTGCAAGTGAGCGGCAACACCTGGGGCTCGTTTAGCAAAAGCAATTGCTGTAGTTTCCTCTCCTGTTGCTGGTTCTGTTGGTGTTTTTACAGCTGTTTTTGCTGTTGCTTCTGCTGGTGCTGCTGTTGTTGTTGCTGGTGCTGCTGGTGCCTGTGTTGTTGCTGCTGCAGTTGACGGCCGGTGCAAACATTTAGAGGAATTCAACGAAGTGACGGGGAACTTGAGTTGTTGCTGTGCTGCAGCTGCTAAAGCTGTCGCAGCAACTGCAGCAGCTGCAGCTGCAGCTGCAGCTGCTGCACCTCAAATCCAGGTGCTGTCTCCGTCTCGGAAGGTCCTTGCCTGTATAAACCCTTGCCCACAACAGCAACAGCAACAGCAACGTAACGCTGCTGCTTCTGTGAACGACCCCAAATCCGTTTCGCTGGAAGCTGGCCTCTTCCCGATGTTGTCGGAGGCGGCTGCAGCACAGGGACAAACCCCATCAGCAGTACAAGCAGCAGCAGCGACAAATCCAGCAGCAGCAGCAGGCCCAAAAGTAATTTCGCCTATAGCACGGGTGCCTGGAGCAGCAGCACTGCAGCAAGCAGAAGGGGCGGCCACATCCGCATCAGGCGCACTGGAGGCAGCAGCAGCAGCGGCGGCAGCAGCAGCGGAAGCGCTTGACATGCAGCGGGTGTTTGAAAGTGCATGCGAAGACCTAAAGGGCGTTAAAATAGCAGACTTTGGCCTTGCGCGTTTCCTTGGTACTAGAAATGCGTCTCCCCTTGAATATTATCTGATTTCTTGTATTGTTTTTTCCCTTCTTGTTGTTTTTTATTTTATGTGTTCTATTTCTGTTTTGTGTTTGCTCTTCTTCAATTCGTAACTCTTTGGACACTTCTGCCTTATGCCTTTTTGGCTTTGTTTGTTTTGTCGAAGCCGACGTTTTATGTTTTGCATATGTTTGTCTTGCCTCTTATTATACATTCGCTCTATGTTTTATATACTTGTTGTGTTTGTATTAAAGTAAAACATGTGTACAATACAAACAAGACAAATATATAATGCGAATAATGCAAGTATATTGTAACTGTTTTGTTTATGCTGCTACGTTTTGTTAATGCTGCTGATATACGTATATATGCATGCATATATATGTAGTTCAGCAGTCTATACC
>CAJFCX010000372.1:0-20509 GCA_904066255.1 Eimeria sp. OTU-X
GGCATGTTAAGATGGTTATAAAGGACAGTATATATATATACCTGAGACTGCGGGGATGGTACTTTTAGCTTACATCGCCACATATGCACTAATACAGCTGTGCCATGTTTTTTCAGACAGGGGAATGATTTGCTCTGCCCTTGCAGAATCTTGCTTTGGGTAATCGTTTTGTGTACGGTTGTCACTGAGACTTTCATCCACAGACCCAGCCGACAGAAACAAATAGGTTGCTTCTTCGTAGCGTGGTATGTGGCTGGCACATGCTACGTTTGGCATCGCATGCTCTGAGGTGTGGCATTCACACCGTTTCTTCAAACACCTACGCGATAAGTTTATATGGGTCTGCCAACATCAGCTTGTGGGTATTCCTGTTTATATCTAACCAGAAACACCCTTTGCACTCCTCTCGACCTGCGGCATTCCGACAATATCAAAATTATTGTTGCATATTGTAGGGGTATTTGAATTCGCTTGTATCATTATTACTACTGTTAGTGGCCGCATACTAAATTTCAAATCTTCCTTTGGGTAATCGTTTTGTGTAGGGTTGCCGCTGAGACTTTCATGCACAGACCCAGCCGACAGAAACAAATAGGTTGCTTCTTCGTAGCGTGGTATGCGGCTGGCACATGCTACGTTTGGCATCGCGTGCTCTGGGGTGTGGCATTCAGATTTTTTCTTCGAACACCTACGCGATAAGTTTATATGGGTCTGACAACATCAGCGTGTGAGTATTCCTGTTTATATCTAACCAGAAACACCCATTGCATCCTCTCGACCTGCGGCATTCCGACAATATCAAAATTATTATTGCATATTGTAGGGGTATTTGAATTCGCGTGTATCATTATTACTTCTGTTAGTGGCCGCATACTAAGTTTCAAATCTTCCTTTGGGTAATCGTTTTGTGTAGGGTTGCCGCTGAGACTTTCATGCACAGACCCAGCCGACAGAAACAAATAGGTTGCTTCTTCGTAGCGTGGTATGCGGCTGGCACATGCTACGTTTGGCATCGCGTGCTCTGGGGTGTGGCATTCAGAGCTTTCCTTCAAACGCCTACGCGTTAAGTTTATATGGGTCTGCCAACATCAGCTTGTGGGTGGTCCTGTTTATATCTAAGCAGAAACACCCATTGCTGCATTCCGGCAATAACAAAATTATTGTTGCATATTGTAGGGGTGATTGAATTCAGTTGTCTCATTACGTCTGCTGTTAGTGGCCGCATACTAAAATTCAAATGGAACAGCTTCGAAACAGTTGCAAGAGCTTAGACAGGTGTATATCTGCTGATGCGAGTTGGAAGAACTATCAGCTACAGTTTGGAAGTAACATGAATGCATTTGTTTTCACCGTGGCTTTCATGATGAAAGCATGCTTTCTGCATTCATAAATTCAATCACGTATTTGACGTGTTGATGCCGTACGACAGTCCCCCACAAACGTAACCGGGAGGAACGAAAATATGTGTACGTTCTGTCGTTGGGGCATGCACGGGAGAAGCTCTTCTTTTTTCCATTGCAATTTGGTGGCACATGGAATTTTGTAATCTGCAGTGAGATTCTGCGCGTGACTCAGTGGCAGCGGAGATCCCATTGGCGGGCAACCAGTGAGCTGAGAACTTGGATCAGATAAATTCAGCAATTGCTGACGATTCGTTTGCATCACAACGCTTCCAAAGACTCATTAGCTTCAGGAACAAAACCACTCTCGCACAGAGTCCATGCACTCTACCTTCCAAATACTGCTCGCGCTTAAACCTCCCCATGTTGCGAGTCATCTGGTGCCGTGGAAAGGGTGTAAGCATGTATATCAAAGGCCACAGGTCACAGGAGCCCAACGTCCGCATATGCACTGCAGCCAGCCACTGCCCACACCAGCCAGAGGAGGGGCAGGCTAATAAAGCCTATGAGGGAACATTCATGCTTGTTGCTTGCTGTAGCTGCAATTGCCCCCTGTTTCCCACATGTTCGGAGAATTTGCATCCCTGCTCGAAGGCAATATAGAGTCACGTTGTCAGTCTTAAAGCGGACACTTGCTGTCCGCACAAAACGAGAAAATCGGAAGACTAGCGAGCGTTATTATGGGTTATTCGGTGGTGGGGTAAGGAAGTGCGCATCATGCAGTCCATGTAGAAAGTGCATCTGCACTGGAGCCAACCGCTGCCCACACCAGCCAGAGGAGGGGCAGGCTAATAAAGTCTATGAGGGAACGTTCATGCTTGTCGCTTGCTGTAGCTGCATTTGTCCCCTATTTCCCACATGTTTGGAGAATTTGCATCCTTGCTCGAAGGCAATATAGAGTCATGTTGTCAGGCTTAAAGCGGACACCTGCTGTCCGCACAAAACGAGAAAATCGGAAGACTAGCGAGCGTTATTATGGGGTATTCGGTGGCGTGGCAAGGAGGTACGCAGCATGCAGTCCATGTAGAAAGTGCATCTGCTCTGGAGCCAACCGCTGCCCACACCAGCCAGAGGAGGGGCAGGCTAATAAAGTCTATGAGGGAACGTTCATGCTTGTTGCTTGCTGTAGCTGCATTTGTCCCGTATTTCCCACATGTGTGGAGAATTTGCATCCTAGCTCGAAGGCAATATAGAGTCATGTTGTCAGGCTTAAAGCGGACACCTGCTGTCCGCACAAAACGAGAAAATCGGAAGACTAGCGAGCGTTATTATGAGGTATTCGGTGGCGTGGCAAGGACGTACGCAGCATGCAGTCCATGTAGAAAGTGCATCTGCACTGGACCCAACCACTGCACACATCAGCCAGAGGAGGGGCAGGCTAATAAAGTCTATGAGGGAACGTTCATGCTTGTTGCTTGCTGTAGTTGCATTTGCCCCCTGTTTCCCACATGTGTGGAGAATTTGCATCCTTGCTCGAAGGCAATATAGAGTCATGTTGTCAGGCTTAAAGCGGACACCTGCTGTCCGCACAAAACGAGAAAATCGGAAGACTAGCGAGCGTTATTATGGGGTATTCGGTGGCGTGGCAAGGAAGTAAGCATCTTGCAGCCCATGTAGCAAAGGCATCCAAGTCACTTCACGCGGCTGCCGGTGTAGTCTGCGTATGTGGTGTGGAGTCTCACCATCCCAAAGGACGCCCATAACTGAGTGGCCTTCACCAGCTAGCAACCATTTTGCTTGTGCTCCATCAGTATCGTACCTCTTGCCACGGTGCATGCAAAATCACAAATTACAGCATTACGCCATTTAGATTGTCGTTACCAAATGAGGGACCATTGTAACAGGCCACATACAAATTATTTTTACAGTTTTAAAACTGTAATAATCTGGCTCTAAACAGACACTACTTGATTGAAAAGACCACCTGGAGGGGCGGCGAGGTATAATATATATAGACCGAACGCGGTGCTTAATCATGTGTGAAGCCCCTTCTACCTGTTCAGCTGGCGTGGGCTAGTTAACGGTTTTTCTGTTTGCGTCTGTCTTCGTGGGATGAGCCTTTGAGGCCATCGCGCTTTCACGCTAACTGTTTCGGTGGTGCGCGGAACGTGCGTTCCTCTGCCTGCACTAAAATTCGTTATTCCATCACTGGTAAGCCATGCGCACTCGCTACGTTCAGTGAGTGTAAATCGTATTCGTAGTTTGATGCTAAAGCGTGTTTGGGTCCGTATTTTGCGGCGGGAGCTTATCACCCATTATAGACCTATGCGTCGTATTGTGGCCAGTGATAATACAATGCGTCGTGTTGCAGCACCCTTGTGTTTTGTACCCGGGTTTTCCTGCCTGCGTATACGGTGCAGCTGCTGACGTCAGCTACTGCCTGTCGACCGTCGTTGCAACTTCTATTGCCGATGCATAAGCTCCCATTGGTTGTTTCAAGGCAGTTCCTTGTGGTTTCATAGTACCAGTGAAGTTAGTTGATGACACTGCGCGACACTGTACAGCTGGAGGGTGTAAGCCATCAGTTCGCCATGGTGCGTTCCTTATAGGCATCCTTCCTGTACGCAGAACTCCTGGATAAACACCGTTGTACCGGTCATACTCCAGCAAACCATACTGGGTTAGGTGTTCTCCTACTTTTCATAGAGCTAGTCAATCACGTTGCCCGCCACTGTACAGCGAGAGATTGTACGCTGTGGTTCCGCCGTATTTCGTGTTTTAGACCTCCTGCCTCTACGCAGCGCGTCTCGATAAACACCGCTGTGCGGGGTCATACCGCTGCAAATCACACTGGTCTGTGAAGTGTGTAGGGCGTTCGAATGCAGCTCGCTAGCTTGCATTTGGATGAAACGCGCCTAGGCAGTACGTTGGCCGCATTTGCGTTTCGTGAGACACTAGCTAATAGCACGTGGCATGTTCCAACGCCATATATGAGATACATGCACTTCAGACGAATGCTGTGTGGTATATTGATTCAGGTGCCTGAAGCTTCAGTGGTTTGGTGCAACATTATATATTCGTTGTAAGGCTGCAATCTAAGTGTTGTGCCTCTATTGACTCTTGCATTTAGAGTGCTGTTTTACAACGAATATCGGGTCGGAATATCTGTTCCAAACGTGAATATGTTGACTTCCGAAGAGTGAATCACTTGTGGGGCCTTGCTTATGTTGTCTGATTTTCGAAGCGTTTTGTGCGTGGTTAACTAGTGCGGCTTCTGCTTAGAATGCAGTTCTTCAAAAGTGTAAAAATCGTTTCGTTGCCCTTGAGTGTCGCAGTTGACCTACAAGCTCGAATGGCGCTTGATACCCCTGCTCTATATGCAGATTTCTCGGCTTATTGCTTTAGCAGGGTGCAGTTGTTTGAACCTGGCAGTTGTGAGGTGAGGCCATATTATTCAAACTACGCAGAACGCTAGTAATGATAGCGAAATGGGTGCGGCGCCTTCTCACAGAATGAAACAGCCAATAGTAACGTTAGGGCTGCAACCTTGATCAGCAGGGCGGCATCTCCGAACACGTTTGGCTCGATGGGAAAACACTCTTGTCCCCTCCAGTATTACAGGTATGCATTGCCTGCAAGGGCATTTTACACCTGCCGCGAAACTACTATTCTGATTTAACTGGACCCTGCAGAGTACTGTAGAACTCTTCGCAACAGTGAAGGACAACACCAATATACCGTGCCAGGAAGTATGTAACCAACACCATTGACCAAGTGTACTCAGTAAAAAGCTCCAAGTGAAGAGCTTTGCAACTTTGCCATCAAGGCATAATGATGTGCCCCTGAAATGGGCTCCTTGCGAAGCAACATACGGATGTGCGGTCCATGCTGTTTCCTTGCTTCACAAATAGTGGACGTCAGGCTTACCTTCGGCCGCATTCTTCGTTGGATTGCCTAATCATGTGGCAGCTTTGATGGAATTGCGCTAGCACAATCCTGCAAGGCACTAAAGACAGCACGTCTATCTTGTCGAAAGCCTGCAGGCGATAAATTTATCTAGGAGGTACGTTGAGTGTAAACAAAATGGTCAGCTCCACATCTGAATTGAGCTATGTAATATCTGCAGGCAACCTGAATTTTTTATCGGGGTAGGCTGACCAAGATGGTGGCGGCCTCACAGAGCCACCGTCGAGCGGCGTGCTTTCGCACTATAGGAAGCCTTCAAGATTCTTACGCATGCCCCATCCACATGGGAGTTCGTCACACCTCAGTATCGGCTATCTGAACACTGCACATGGCTGCATCATGGCGGCGTAAAGTATTTAACGGTGTCTAGTCTTCGCGAGAGTCCTCCTGGGGGTTGCAAAACATGCGCTCGCGTGTTCAAAGCTTATGGGTCTCCGGTCGCACGCTGCAGTCCAAAGGGTGCAACGGCGTCTGCTTCTGTCGTCACTGAATGTTCAACAGTTTGTACGTTGGATGGAACCCAAGTGATGGTGGCTGTAGCTCCCGTGAAGTAAGGCCTATGCAGAGAGTTTTACCAGCGACGAATATTGATCTCGAGGAGATATCAGTCGTTGTACCGTAACGAACCAACCCCTCTGGAAACCTAAGTGGCATGCTACTTTCGACAACGTTCCTCTGTGTCCCAAGTAGTGTTGAATACGTGGCATGAGTTACTGTAGTAATGAAATGGTAGGAACGCACACACAAATTTGGCTAGGCTGTGAGATACAAATGCGTGAGGATTTGATTAACCACCAGACTGTGAGAAAGACAAGGACATCCACGTTCAGTACAGCGTTCCCTTGAGGAACGGGTGAAAATCTATGGGAATTCAAACCTTACGGAAAGCACAGGTTTACGTGCACGAGGTAGCCCGCTCGAATGGAGGGTCATCGATGCAGGTGCCCACCACACACAGAGTATCTGTTCATGACAGGAGACCAGTGTACGAACTCCACACTTCTTCAGTCTGAACGCTCCCAAGGTGGTGGTACCTCATTCCCGCTGAGCGTGCTTGAATTTACTAAGACGTGGGTGGTGGCTACCGCTGATTATGGCGATTGCATTTTTTGACGCCACTGCCGTGCTTGGGTCGTCATGGTTTCACAGAGAGTTGAGTCAAGTACAGCTGCTAGGCCTTCAGAAGGTACGCTACTCCGAATGCGTCTTCAGCCGTGTGGGGACTTCAAGCAACCAGATACTGCCTACCGACATCACGTTCCCGTGTCGTTGGGCCCTCATTATTTTCCACGAAGCGCCACAACTATTTGCGTATTTTTTACACAGCGGGTGAGGCTGTTGCCAAGACATAATGATTGCTTGACAAGTGGATGCTTCGGCATCGTGGTTCACGCCTCGAGTTCTTCACTCGCATAGGCCAGCGAGCATTCTGCTCACGTGCTGGGACTGGAGCCGGTTGTTATCCTTTTGTTTGCTCATTAAATTGCACAAGCTTGTGCGTTGCCAGAGCAGCGTAACGAATGCTGTTGCGGGCGCCTGGAGTCTAGAACGCCCATCATGAACCCCCCTACGTAGAACACAGTTTCATAATGCAACGCTTTGTATAATGCCATTGTATTCGGCGTTTCTGCAGGGACGCTGATGGAAGGTAGACTACGGAAGCCTTGCCTAACCGGTCTGGAGCTCTGCCGCCATAGTGAAAGAGTTCCAAACCTATTGAAGCGTTCGCGTGAACCTCCTCTGGTGATCCAACAGCAAGTGCGCGCATGAGACTCTACTCGCCGGAAATGGCAAGTTCCACGATATGTGTTTCCAGCCGCGACTCCTTCGGTGTCTCTAGGACTTTTGGAAGTTGAGGCCGGTGTACCTGTGTGTACGCACCGTCGCTCAGGATAGCTCATGCTGTGTGTTTAAGAGCACTAGACTGATAATACACAGCCTCTACACCTTCATGCTAACCCCGCTATCGGTGGCCCTTGCAATGGGAAATCAATTGTTCCGTATTTGGGTTCTTCACAAGCCTTCCTTAAGCATGCACAATCATGCACGCCTTGGGAAATTCTATTCGCATGTTACTTACCTTTGCTGTGTGTCGTGCATTTGATCCACAAGTGAGGAGTAGAATGCGAAATCAGTTGTTCTGTATTTTGCATTTTTCAGGGCACGAGTGCTCGAGCATGTTTGAGGAAAGCCAGGGCAAAACTCTGGATTTTCAGTCAGTTCGTCGTACTTGGTTTGCGTGTAGATTTACTGAATACACGGTACAGCTTATAGAACAGATATGGATATGCTCCGTCGTAGGTTTAGTTCAGTGGTCGCAAATGGCTACATCGTCCTTCTTCGCATGAATGTGCCTCCATAACTGCATCATCGCGGCTTCCCGAAAATTAATGGAGCTCCGTAGGGTCAGAATGCAGCGTCGTTGTCTTCCCCGTTTTCAACTATTCAAGCCTATTGGCAGGCAGTTGGTGCATGCGGAGTTTCTTGCCGACGATCCTGTGCCATCGGTGTGCGGGGACCACAACTACGCCTGTTTTGATGCAGTCGAGTGCACAGATACACAATGCACGCAACGTTCATCTTGTACGCGGCAAAATACAAAGGCCACGCCCATTCCTCATGCTCGTGAATTGGCTCCATTGAATGGGCTCTTGCACCCATGCTCTCTTGCTCCGTTCAGGAAGTAGGTGTTTGATTCGTGGTTACTAAGCCGCTTCTTGCAGCCAGAAACCGTGCTCGCAAAAGCATGCCGGCCTGGCCTTGCTCCATTGTGAACCAGTATGTGCGTTGTACTTGCTGGCGATGACATCTATTTGTATTGGTGAGTCTAGAGTTTGTGTCACTGCGTATGCAAATGCCCTTGTTGGTCGACGCCTAATGCATGTCACTCAGCATTGTGCTGTACTGCTTGTAAGCATGCCAGCCATTTAGGGTGAAGTGCGTCGAGCCAACGCCTGGTTTGGGAAGCTTCAGGAATCTCCAGGAAAACTTCACAGCCTAGCTACGTGCTATAATATAGCTGATTTTAAAAAGGCCCTTGTGAATATTTGCAGAGCAGTTTTGGCGGATTGGCACAGGATGTAGGAGGCGACGACAGGCTTGGTATTTATTCATGAAGGCATCACGAACATGCATTGCCGTGCTTTAGGAAGTGCGACTGTCGGAAAATAATTTTCCAGGAGCTTTCAAGAAGCAGAGGATACGATCAGCTGCAGCGCAGCTTTTGCTGTTACATGGCGCACAGTCTATCAGGCATTCGAAACATTGATACTGATGGTTAATGGCAGCTCCAGCCGCCACCTGTGTAGGCAGAGACTCTTTCAAATATCTAGGTTCCAATACGAAGAAACCGCATGCAGACAGTGCGTCCTCTTGTAGAATAAATAACATATTTGAGCATTCTAGCCAGTAGACGTGCAGCATTGGACGGATCCAAGCATCGTACTGCTGATTTGGCAAACTAGTGTTGGAAGAAAGCGCGTTTCCGCGCGAATCACCTGTGGACAGATGGCTTTTGTAAGCCTTCATTAAGGAGCACTTGGCTGGGATTTTCTGTGCACTCAGAGCGTGAGACTTGCGGACAACTAGGGAGGTCAGGAGATAAGGGCGCATACGTGTCTTCGCCGTAGCGCAGAACCGCGTGTTTGCTGCAAAATAACTTTATACTGTGATATGCCAAATGCACTGAAAATTCTGTCTTGGTAGGTGCTCAGATCATTATATGATGCAGTGAGATGCCGCATTTGCTCACTCTGCTCGGCCAGGAAGTTGCGGTCTTACTAGGATAAATCGATGAATCACGATCCGCATACCATCAGTTCCTGTGCACACATGACCGCTCATATTATGGCCCACACCACGTCTATGTGTCTGCCATCGAAATTAGGGGGCGGCGCCTGGTCGACACATGTGTCAGTGCGAAACAAACCTATTGAGGCTATGCTGAATCTTTGGATATTTAGGTCGTACGTTTGTGTGGTTGCAGACCTTTGCAAGTGCCTTTTACAGGGGCAGGCTTCTAGCGTCTGCTGCTGGAGGTACTGCGGTTTATGGATAGGTATTTGGACTTTGTTATAGTTGGGGCTACTGCCACCCTGTGTCTCGGAAATCCGCAGAAAGTGAGTTAAAAGCCGTATGCACCGCATATAATTGAATACCCGACGCAAGTCTAGCAGCCAACCCTCCACACCTCACTCATTTCTGACACTCTAGCATCGGCCATTCTGGTGGATATCCTGTTTGTCACTTCCAGCAGTACTTGGGTCCTACTAACTGTTTGACAATATATTTCTAAAGGTATGCAACGGATTTTTGTTGTGCCAAACGGTGTTTTGCAAGATCATATTACTGAGATCAAGATATAGCATGCATTGATATCTATGTGGTACAACGGGAAATGCACCTACGCATATTGGTTTGCCATGCAAAAGGTGCTTACGCGTCTTGTTTCCAATTGCATCAGACGGTGCGCGGCTAAACCGAATTAGGGCGTTTTTTTTGCAGGCCCCTTTACGTAAACAGCTGATGCTTCCGAAGGCTGCCTACAGGTGTGGATGCGGCTCCGTAAAAAAAAAATTTCCCGTCCAATTGTTGAGTGTAAGGAACGCTTTGAAGCACCGGAACGGTCTCCTGTTCGGCGGGGAAATGACGCATTGCAAACATAGCAGCCCAAGAGCAACTGCATATAAGTTTCAGTTAACGCGAAGATGGTAGGTGCCTTTCATCAGAGGAGCCATGACAAGCCTGTTGCAAAGAACACCGGGTAAATAATGGCACCACCTTTTTTGAGTGGTTGCCGTGGATGAATGCTACCCCGATCTTGCTTCAAAACTACTAATTGTAGAGGATGCGACGCTGCCTTGGCTATTCAGGTTGTACGTTGGGTGTAGGCGATCTTCTCTTCTTTGTCGTCCGAAACAAGCCGGGGAAACAGTTGGTAGTTTCTTATTGGTCGTTCTGTTGCACTCGCATGTGCTCGCTTTTGTGAGTTCACAGCATTCCTAGATTAGATTCATTTGCCGCTCCGCGTCGCCGGAGGTGCGGGGATGACGTGGCAGCGGATTCGATGCCCAGTGGAAGCAGTGCAGGCAGCTTCCCTATTTCGCATTGACTCCGTACATTTGCTTGCAAAGGAAGTGAGAGGATGCTCACGGAACCTGTGTTGTGTTACTGGACTACATAGACTACACCCCTGTGTTTCTTCGCGGTGGGACAAACTTAGATAATTGCACATCCCTCTCTCGTTCTGGTTTCATTGCCCATTATGAAGTGTAGCCTCATGTAAATGCGTAGTGCCAGCATTAACCGTCCTTATGCATAATCCCCAATGGATCTGTCCCATGCACACGGTTCCATCATTTTCTTGCTGTTGGCCTTTCAATGCCGTGCCGCTCATGATGCATTGGGACGTAGATGCAGCAACAGGTATGCGATCTAGGGCATGCCTGTAGAGTTGCAATGCTGTCGACCAGCACAGTGTGTTCAGGCAGATTGCCACGCCGAATCACTTGCCTAAAATTTGGTATTAGGATATGAACCTGCACCGCGAAAGGTATATATGTTGCCCACACGGTGATGGAGCAAGCGTTTCAACAAGGAAATGCCTTCACACAAAATGCCCAACCAAATGTCTGTGCATGTATACACCTATGCACACTGATGAGCTTGCGAAGGTCCGCCAGCATCAGGGGGATTCGCATGCCCTCGCGAGACCGCCGGCCAGTCGATGTAGGTTGAACTCCTTCATTTTAGCAAATGCAGTGGATGCAGCGGCAGCTGCACCTCTGCTCCACTGCGCCATGTTCGACAAGACATTGGAAAACCACAAGAAACTGATGGAAACTCTGGTGAAACACATGACAAGGCTATTCGTCGGGTCCCTCGCGAAGTGTAAGATTGTGTAAGGCCTATTCTCGCTTTCATGTTTCGTGCAGAAAGTAGGTATATGACGCTACCTGGTTATACGATTTTGCTTCTGTCGATATGGTGCGTTGAAACGTTGACTGCTGTTCTCTGCCACTCTTTGCAGCTTCGAGAGCCTCTTCATCGAGTGGATTTGTGTGGTATACAGGAGGTGAGCGGTTTCACGGGATGTTTCAAAGCCATTCCGCATCTGCAGCGATGTTGTGCTCGAACATGCTTTTTGGCAGTTCCAGCTTGCTTCCCTCATCCCCTGCAGGCAGCACTCAATCCTGGTAGTTCCACACCCTGGCCCAAATCGTGTTGCTTTGCTCCTCACGTTCCTGCCCTTTTGTTCGAAAACCAGGAACGGGGTCCCTTAGCGCGACGCTGTGCGGTTCGACAGGCTAACCCTCTCCTGGTCCATATTCGGTTGGCGGCAACTCCTCCAAAACTTTTGGTATTGGTATATTTTGGTAAGCGGCCCATGGGGTTTGCTGAGGTCAAGCGACATGTTGAAGCGATGGCCTGATGTCTCCAGCACTAGCCCCTTTGTTTGGTTTCGCTGATGGCCTGAACGTGGAGAGAGTCCAAGCAATGCTCACATCCTCGCGCGGATGCGATACTTGAAGCACTGTCGACACCCGCAGTTTGCATGTGCTTGCTGAATGTGCCCGTTGGTTCTTAAGATGGTATGTGACTGAGAACGAATTCAAGGAAGAGCACACTGTATTTACGTGAAGAGCCTGATTGCGCCAGTAGCCATTTGCTTGTGTTTCCTGAAAGCCTCGGCATGACTGGCCTGAGATATCCGTGTTCGCCCATCAAACTCCAATGCCGCTCAAACACACAAGGCGTTTCCAATAAAACCGTGTGTCAGTTGGTGTAACCTTGCACGCGTGGCAGCAAGCAAGGACGGTTCTAGTCCTTGCTGCACGGAGGAAGCTCTAATATCTGTGCTTTACCCCGGCAGATCGCATTGCAGGGAGGAACAGCAGTTTGCCCTTAAGGTTGCCACAGTTGATGCATGAAAGTGTCCTTTAGCCATTGGTCGTCATTGGCTCTTGCGTTCTACACACTGTTACATCAGGCGAAGGGAGGTCCGTTCAGGGCATCATCAATCGTGAAAGCAGGTTTGAAACTACTAATGCGTGTGCCACTGCGAAACATTTTTAGCAGTAGCTATAGATGTATTGCATGCACGATGTTTGAATAGAGGTGCTATTCGACGTGCAAACCGGCAGTATGCATCGGATTGCGGCAATATGTACTTGGCGAAACTAGTCCTCAAATACGTTTGCGTTGACGAAATGTTTCGTGTAGCTGGGAATTGAGCATGGATGCTGTAGTGTTCGATCCGTTTAGACTGTGGTGGCGTTTGATGGTGCACATGATTTAGGAGCAGCTGCTGTTAGCTGCCGCTGTTGCGCCAAGGTCGGCAACATATTGGGATACAGCGCAATACTTGCTACGCGAGTTAGAAAGTATGTAATAACTTAGCAAAATATTACTCTTGTGGTGGTTCGGCTTCTTGGAGATAATCGTCGCTGGTTTGAGTGCCAATTAAGCATTTAATACGGCTTGTGGAGCTACTGGCTTAATGCGCACTCCTATTCTACCCGAAGACGCAGACTGCTGATTAGACTATGCTTCAGTTGGAGTCGTTTTCAAGGATGGTGCATCAACTGTATTTTCGGACACGATGGATATGGGCCGGCACGAACCTCTCCAAGAGCTTGAGCAAGCACTACAGCTTCCTGTGTATTCGTGTTGTGCAGAGATTTGGTTCATGAGGTGGTCTGTTCCGCTAATGTATGGTGATGTCTGGCTCTTCTAACGAGGTGTGTTTGTTTGAAGGTTCTCGTCGTAGTACGATGTGTTTTAGTGCTGCCCTGGTACCCTCGAAGAAAATCTCCGTTAGAGTTGGTTCCGCTGCAGTACCCTGCCATTTGCGCATGTTAAGCAGCAAGGAGCACGCTGCCCTGCCAGGTGTAGAGATCGGCAGTATGCATCAGGCAACACAACCGATGAGCAGGTGGCGTTGACTCCACAGATGTTGGTGTACAAATACAGTTGGAAACAGTGTCTTATTTATGTGAATATTCAAGCTGAACCACCTGGCATCGGTCGGTGACTTGTACCTCAACTTGGTCCCTGGCAGTTTGCTCCAACAGAGTTGATGAGGTGTCGAAATTTGCTGATAGATGCTGGTGTTGCGATCAAATACGCGTTGCGCAGTTACCCAGTTTTTCGCAGGATGCGGTCGCGCCCGCTAATGCAAGAGGGCCCCGTCAGCAAACCGCTAGGCCTATGATGCAGGAGACGTCCATATTCCACGAATGGGAAAGGCCTCAGGTTTACCGGGAGCTACGTTCCATCCCGAAACCTATTTGGTCTTTCATAGCTACAGCAAATGCCAGGCAACCTCAGCGTTAAATGGCTCATTCCTTTGCGTTTTAGTGGACATTGTGCATTAGTATTTTTATGAATGAAATGAAAAAGGTTGACTGCATCATGTCCCTGATTTCCCGGGAAAACCGGTTGGTAGAATAAGAAGGTGAGCTATGCGTCGCATGGAGTTTTTGTGCCAAGGAATCTAGTGACGCCAGAAACATATTTCGTGTACTTTCTAGCGATTCTTGGAACACGTGGACGTAGTTGCGCCCCTCGCCCTGATGCCTGAATGGCCAAGCAGACCCTTAGAGTCCGCCTGGGCCATGAATGCAATTGCTGACCCTTGCTCCCTCCAAGAGGCGCAGCACCATGATTCTAGACGAAGCCAAACACATCGGGCGAGACATTCCTGGGTTTTCCAGCTGTGTCGTTGCACCGCATAGCGGAGGTGGAGAGTTTTTGGACTCACCAACTGAGGCTTTTGCTAGCCGGTTACTTTCGATAATGTTTGAAACCGTGCGTCAGTTGGTGTAGCCTTGCACGCGTGGCAGCACGCAAGGACGGTTCTAGTCCTTGCTGCACGGAGGAAGCTCTAATATCTGTGTTTTAACTAGGTTGACCGTAATGCAGGGAGGAACAGCAGTTTGCCCTTAAGGCTTTGCCACGGTTGATGCACTAAGCCATTTACTGTTTGATGCAGAGGGCCAGCTGATAAACAGTTCTTGTTGCTGAGGCGTATGCATATAATATCTGATGCATGAAAGTGTCCTTTAGCCATTGGTCGTCATTGGCTCTTGCGTTCTACACACTGTTACATCAGGCGAAGGGAGGTCCGTTCAGGGCATCATCAATCGTGAAAACGTTCGAAACATATTGCGCAGTAGCTATAGATTTATAGCATTCAGGCTGTTTGAATAGAGGTATTATTCTACGTGCAAACAGGCAGTATGTATTGAGTTGCGGCAGCATGTACTTGGCGAAAATCGTCCTCAAGTACGTTTGCATTGACGAAATGTTTCGTGTAGCTGGGAATTGAGCATGGGTGCCGTCGTGTTCCATCCCTTTAGGCCGTGGTGGCGTTTGATGGTGCACATGATTTAGGAGCAGCTGCTGTTAACGGCCGCTGTTGCGCCAAGGTCGGCAACATATTGGGATACAGTGCAGTTCTTGCTGCGCGAGTTAGGAAGTATGTAATAACTTAGCAAAAATACGTTCTCGTGGTGGTTCGGCTTCTTGGAGATAATCGTCGCTGGTTAGGGTGCCCATTACTCATTTGATACGGTTTGCGGAGCGACTGGCTTGCTGCGCAGTCGTAGTCTACCCGAAGGCGCACACTGGTGCTTACACCATGCTTCAGTTGGAGTCGTTTTCAAGACAGGTGCATCCACTGGTTTTTCGGAAAGGATGGATATGGACCGGCACGAACTTCCCCAAGAGCTTGAACAGGCACGACAACTTCAGGAATATTCGTGTTGTGCAGAGATTTGGTTCGTGAGGTTTTGTGTTCCGATATTTTATGGTGATTTCGGGCTCTGCTAACGAGAAGGTACTTGTTGCATGTGTTTGAGGGTTCTCGTCATAGTGCGATGTGTTTTTAATACTGCCCTTGTGGCCTCGAAGATACTCTCCGTTAGCTTTGGTTCCGCTGTTTCACTACCCTGCCACTTGCGCATGTTATG
Source organism: Eimeria sp. OTU-X (assembly GCA_904066255.1). Lineage (NCBI taxonomy): Eukaryota > Apicomplexa > Conoidasida > Eucoccidiorida > Eimeriidae > Eimeria > Eimeria sp. OTU-X. The sequence goes on from CAJFCX010000372.1 coordinate 15,278, forward strand.
CAGCAAAGGAGCACGGTGCCCCGCCAGGTGCGGAGATCGAAGTTACTGTAGAAACGGTGAGCTCAAAGCATCGATATCTGGGGAGTCAACGTTCAAAAAATTCTATCGTCTCAGACAAACAGACGTACTTGTTGGGACTGGCTAAATTGTATGCTAGCATAGGACGGTCGGTGCAATGTTAGCTGCATCCGCACTTGCTTATGGTCGCACGTTTCGCTGGTCACTCGCCCATGCTTTGTTGTCCTATATGTTGGATCTCTGCTTGCGCCTAGCGCAAACGCTATAGCAGCTGTGCACTGATATCCGGAAGTAGCAACGCGTCACGCTGGGAGTCTCGTTTCGTTTCTATCAACGAGTATCAAGAGTAAATGGGAAGTGTGAAAATGCAATGGGCTGGACATGATGTGGCTTCGGTGTCACATGGGCGAAGAGGCGGCAGCTTTTTCTTGTTGCGGAGACGTCCTGTTTGATAGCCACTATCATGTCGTTTGACTGGCTACTATTCCACACAGAACACAATGCTTCAACATGCAGTGGACTATGCGAGGCGTGAAGGGATACCAAATTAGCGAAACCGTCCTGGTATGTGTATACTGTCAAGCTGATTTTGCCATTGCCGTACGCGCCGCCTTCCTGAGCTCGGCCGAATTGCTGAATCTTTCTCGTTTAAACTCTGGCTGCAAAGTAACGATCTCCATGAATTGCTTTGTTGTCAGAGGTATATATGGTATGGCCGCTAAACATGTACCCTGCCCTTCCGCGCAGGAGCTCTGTTCGCACAACAGCGGCCACACTGCATTTTCAGCTCGCGACATGAATATGATGTGCTCCACAAGCGGGCAATATGCATCAGGCAACACAACCGATGAGCAGGTGGCGTTGACTCCACAGATGTTGGTGTGCAAGCACATGGAAACAGCGGCTTATTTATTTGAACATTCAAGCTGAACCCCCTGGCATCGGTCGGTGACTTGTACCTCAACTTGGTCCCTGGCAGTTTGCTCCAACAGAGTTGATGAGGTGTCGAAATTTGCTGATAGATGCTGGTGTTGCGATCAAATACGCGTTGCGCAGTTACCCAGTTTTTCGCAGGATGCGGTCGCGCCCGCTAATGCAAGAGGGCCCCGTCAGCAAACCGCTAGGCCTATGATGCAGGAGACGTCCGTATTCCACGAATGGGAAAGGCCTCAGGTTTACCGGGAGCTACGTTCCATCCTGAAACCTATTTGGTCTTTCATAGCTACAGCAAATGCCAGGCAACCTCAGCGTTAAATGGCTCATTCCTTTGCGTTTTAGTGGACATTGTGCATTAGTATATTTATGAATGAGATGAAAAAGGTGGACTGCATCATGTCCCTGATTTCCCGTGAAAACCGTTTTGTAGAATAAGAAGGTGAGCTATGCGTCGCATGGAGTTTTTGTGCCAAGGAATCTAGTGACGCCAGAAACATATTTCGTGTACTTTCTAGCGATTCTTGGAACACGTGGACGTAGTTGCGCCCCTCGCCCTGATGCCTGAATGGCCAAGCAGACCCTTAGAGTCCGCCTGGGCCATGAATGCAATTGCTGACCCTTGCTCCCTCCAAGAGGCGCAGCACCATGATTCTAGACGAAGCCAAACACATCGGGCGAGACATTCCTGGGTTTTCCAGCTGTGTCGTTGCACCGCATAGCGGAGGTGGAGAGTTTTTGGACTCACCAACTGAGGCTTTTGCTAGCCGGTTACTTTCGATAATGTTTGAAACCGTGCGTCAGTTGGTGTAGCCTTGCACGCGTGGCAGCACGCAAGGACGGTTCTAGTCCTTGCTGCACGGAGGAAGCTCTAATATCTGTGTTTTAACTAGGTTGACCGTAATGCAGGGAGGAACAGCAGTTTGCCCTTAAGGCTTTGCCACGGTTGATGCACTAAGCCATTTACTGTTTGATGCAGAGGGCCAGCTGATAAACAGTTCTTGTTGCTGAGGCGTATGCATATAATATCTGATGCATGAAAGTGTCCTTTAGCCATTGGTCGTCATTGGCTCTTGCGTTCTACACACTGTTACATCAGGCGAAGGGAGGTCCGTTCAGGGCATCATCAATCGTGAAAACGTTCGAAACATATTGCGCAGTAGCTATAGATTTATAGCATTCAGGCTGTTTGAATAGAGGTATTATTCTACGTGCAAACAGGCAGTATGTATTGAGTTGCGGCAGCATGTACTTGGCGAAAATCGTCCTCAAGTACGTTTGCATTGACGAAATGTTTCGTGTAGCTGGGAATTGAGCATGGGTGCCGTCGTGTTCCATCCCTTTAGGCCGTGGTGGCGTTTGATGGTGCACATGATTTAGGAGCAGCTGCTGTTAACGGCCGCTGTTGCGCCAAGGTCGGCAACATATTGGGATACAGTGCAGTTCTTGCTGCGCGAGTTAGGAAGTATGTAATAACTTAGCAAAAATACGTTCTCGTGGTGGTTCGGCTTCTTGGAGATAATCGTCGCTGGTTAGGGTGCCCATTACTCATTTGATACGGTTTGCGGAGCGACTGGCTTGCTGCGCAGTCGTAGTCTACCCGAAGGCGCACACTGGTGCTTACACCATGCTTCAGTTGGAGTCGTTTTCAAGACAGGTGCATCCACTGGTTTTTCGGAAAGGATGGATATGGACCGGCACGAACTTCCCCAAGAGCTTGAACAGGCACGACAACTTCAGGAATATTCGTGTTGTGCAGAGATTTGGTTCGTGAGGTTTTGTGTTCCGATATTTTATGGTGATTTCGGGCTCTGCTAACGAGAAGGTACTTGTTGCATGTGTTTGAGGGTTCTCGTCATAGTGCGATGTGTTTTTAATACTGCCCTTGTGGCCTCGAAGATACTCTCCGTTAGCTTTGGTTCCGCTGTTTCACTACCCTGCCACTTGCGCATGTTATGCAGCAAAGGAGCACGGTGCCCCGCCAGGTGCGGAGATCGAAGTTACTGTAGAAACGGTGAGCTCAAAGCATCGATATCTGGGGAGTCAACGTTCAAAAAATTCTATCGTCTCAGACAAACAGACGTACTTGTTGGGACTGGCTAAATTGTATGCTAGCATAGGACGGTCGGTGCAATGTTAGCTGCATCCGCACTTGCTTATGGTCGCACGTTTCGCTGGTCACTCGCCCATGCTTTGTTGTAGCTCTGTACCTATATGTTGGATCTCTGCTTGCGCCTAGCGCAAACGCTATAGCAGCTGTGCACTGATATCCGGAAGTAGCAACGCGTCACGCTGGGAGTCTCGTTTCGTTTCTATCAACGAGTATCAAGAGTAAATGGGAAGTGTGAAAATGCAATGGGCTGGACATGATGTGGCTTCGGTGTCACGTGTACGGAGTTGAGTTTGTTTTGTAATGGAGCCAGTGTAGGTGCCAACGTCGAAGGAGCGTTTGGCCACCCTCTGGTGAAGCTCGGTTTGCCGCTCAACCGTTTAGTTCGGCTTAGTGTGCGGAATGTAGAGCTCCTGCAGGAGGGTGTGTTTCAAATGACCTTCATTTGAAATAAAGTGGATCGCGCGTGCTCAGGTGGCAACTGGGCTATGCCTCCAGGCTTTGGATGCTTGGATGGGTCCTGCTGGTGGGTTGCATGATGGCAGGCTGAGTACTGCGGTACGTAAAATGCATTAGTCGATGCCCCCCACAGACGCAATCCCTGTGTAATATCGTGTTTGTTACTTTCTCGGTAGTGCGGGCAATCAGGGCCTTGTGAAGGTTCAAGTTGATGCGTTGGAAGTTCCACTCGGGTACCGCCTTAAGTGAACATCGTAGTCGTCAATCAGTCGACTACTCCTCGGGGTGGTTCGGTCCGCGACAGTGAATATTGCATATCAGGGGTTCAACAGCGACACACCCTATCTGCATTTCGTAGTACACACTAACGTGCCATATTCCTTTGGCTGTACAAACGTGATGGTTTCCATCACGATCGCACAGGTCTTACTTGTACTTTTATCGTACTCTGACGTATTGTTGTCCGCCCCGTAGTGTGCTGCATGGTTCTGTGTTCCCTATCCATATGATCAAGATATACGTCCCGATCTACTTGCGCCTTGACCTGTGTAGGAAATGCTGCTGTTCTCTATAGAACTTCATGGGCTTTTCCGAAGGAATGCAGAAACAAATGAAGCATGTCTATGTTGTCATAAATGCGGAACAGGGATTTCTCCCTTCTTCTTTCTACACGAAGTCCTTGTTGGCAGCGTTTTTGTAAAATGCATCCTCGATCCGTCTTCTCCTTTCAAACTTGATGATGATAATCTTTAGGCTGTATGCATTTCTTCTCCCTCGTTCGGGACCCCGATAGATTTGACTCTCCAGCTTCCAGTTGCAAAAACAGAAAAGCCCACCACTTGTGCGTGGCTAGCATACGTACTCGTAGAAATATGTGCCCATGGGGCTGTTGAGCTGCGAATCAAAAAACAGCTTGTGTGTCATTCACTGCGAACAGATTCCAGTACAATATACTCGTTTCTGTTGAGGATATAAACAAGGATCGTTGCTCCCGATTCACCACAATTCACATCTAGTAGTATCCGGAGTCATCGATTCAAACCACGGAATGTACAATCAGAAGTGTAAAGTGTTCGGTTGACCTCCAGATGGTGCGTCGAGTGTGTCAGCTGTTAATGGCACGAGACAGCACTTCCGTGCATGTGCAAACGAGGAGGTTTGTGAAAATCTGCACTCAATACTGTGCAGAAGGTACGTGCCGATAGGCACTAGGAACGTCCATGCTACATTAGACAGACAATGCTTCAGTTCACCGCATGCATTACATACTTGCACTATGCAGATACCCGCAGAGCAATATACCTTCTAGTCATCACTTGCGTAAGCTGCAAAGAGGCTTGCGGCTTCAATAGCGAGTACAGCCACCCCTCAAACAGCCAGTAGAGGGGTACATGCAAATACGCCCACCAGAATAAGCAGAACGGCAGAGGCGCATACCTGATTCATTGAGGTTGCTGCTCAAGTTGCGCCAGCACGTGCGTTCCGCGAATCCATTCTTAATATTGTCTGTTGACGAAATTTCCTACATGAAGTATGCGGTCTGTGGGAAGGCCCTGATTCAGATAAAGATAGAGATAACGCAAAGGTTTGCCAATGGAGGAAACACTGGAAGATCCTTTGAGTTTTGTGGTGTCGTATGTAACACACAAAAAGCAAATACTTCTTTATCCCCACAAGTAATACTGTATATATAATATGAAATGACGGTATAT
>CAJFCX010000373.1:0-20496 GCA_904066255.1 Eimeria sp. OTU-X
CTCTATATCCATTCATACTTGATCCCCATATATATCCATTCTGCTGCTGCTGCTGCTGCTGCTGCTGTTGCTGATGCTGTTGATTCTGATATTGCTGCTGTTGATGCTGATGCTGCTGCTGCTGTTGGTGTTGGTGTTGCTGCTCATGTTGGTGTTGCTGCTCGTGTTGGTTCTGTTGGTGTTGGTGCTGCTGCTGTTGATGCTGCAGGTGCTGCTGCAGTTGTGGCTGTAGTTGGGGGGGATGTTGAGGATGTTGCTGTTGATTCTCTTGTTGCTGCTTTTGTTGCTGTTGTTGTGGATGTTTTTGTTGATGCTCTTGTTGCTGTTCTTGTTGATGCTCTTCCTGTTGTTGTTGCCGTTGTTCTTGCTTTTCTTGATGTTCTTGCTGCTCTTGCTGCTGTTGCTGTTGGTCCTCTTGTTGCAGCTCCTGCTGTTGGATATTTCCCGGCTTTTCTTGCTGCTCGTTTTCTTCTTGCTGCTGTTGCTGCTGCTGGTGATGTTCTTTCTGCTCCTGTTGTTGCTGTTGCTGTTGCTGGTTATCATGCTGTGGTATCTGCAATTGGTGCTGTTGTAGATGTTGTTGCTGCTGCAGCTGTAGCAGCAGCTGCTGCTGCGGTGTCTTTACATCGTGTCTATCTGTTATGTTTGCTAGCAGTATTGCTGCTGTTAACGAGCATCCAAGCATCCTGCTGTCTGCAGCAGCAGCAGTAATTGCAGGATTTTTGACACCTGATGCTTGCGCAGCAGCAACAGCAGCAGCATAGCTGACGCCTGCTGTTGCAGCAGCGGCAACAGCAGCAGCAGGTGCTGCTGTTGGGTCACCAAAGAGGCATGTTGCAGACACACAAGGCTTAGGGTGCATGCGTGTACCATGACGATGCGCATGCAGAGACACCCCAAGAAAAGGAGAGGAAGGGAGACAGAAACAAACTTGGCAAAATTCTTCAGCAGCGCCAACAAAAAAATGATCTTGATGCAATAAATCTGTTGCTCCTATTACTGTTGCTGCTGTTGCTGCTCCTCCGTCTGTTGCTGGGGATGCACACGCAATACGCAAACGCGCACGCCGTGAAGCTGACGGTAAACAATAAAAAGAAGGGGGAGAGTTTAACTGCAGCAAAAAAAGCACACACACACATTGAATACACAAGCAATGCAGCAGCAGCAGCTGCTGCTGCTGATGCAGCAGCAGCTAAACTAGATGCAATACAGCAATAGTGCCACAAAATATGCACATACAGCTCCTGTAACACCATCAGCAGAGCGCGGCAGCAGCAACAGAAGCAACAGCACCAACAACAATTCGTGGGATATATTCCCAGGTCTGTTTCTTGTTCATAAACCCGTAATAAGAAACATATAAGGGTTTAGGGTTTAGGGATTAGGGTTTACTCCTCCTAGGATTTCTACGTGGAATTCGGGCTTTTCAAATGTTAACCGCCGACCACTAAACCCTTCATCGTCACAAAGCCTTGAAGGCCAGCTGCTACGCCGCTTAGCTGCAGTACCTCTGCTGCTGCTGTTGCTGCTGCTGTTGCTGCTGCTGTTGCTGCTGCTGTTGCTGCTGTCGTTGCTGCTGTCGTTGCTGCTGTCGTTGTTGGTGCTGCTGCAGGTCTCCGGCTGGGGGGCCTTCACTAAGTTGAGACCCTTCAAAGCTTGTGAGAGTCGTTGCATTGCTGCTGCTGTTGCTGCAGCAGCAGGCGTCCACAGCAAGCAGCAACTCGGGTGCTTCTGTTGCAGCAGCAAGAGAGCGTGCTTCGCTGCTTGCTTCTCGTCAATCTCCCCATCATCATTGCTGCTGCTGCTGCTGCTGGTTGCATCTGTCCCCTCCTTCCCCTGTCCCTGCTGTTGCTGCTGTTGTTGTTGCTGCTGCTGTTGTTGTTGGTGTTGTTGCTGCTGCTGCTGTTCTGCTTCCTTCCCTCCATCTTTTGTTGTTTGCTGCTCTCCATTGGAGTTGTGTACTAATACTGAATTATTTCCCTCGAGAAGCAAAGAAGGAAGCGACAGCGGAGAGGCCAAGGCTGAAGCGGCTCGCAGCCGGTCCAACACCTCCGGCTGGACGCACTCACAACAAACACTAAACCCTAAACCCTGCACCCTAAACCCGAAACAATAAACAATACAGTGGGCTTTTAAGGGAGGGAGCGGATGCTGCATGCTCTCTCTAAACCATTAAAGTTGGTCTTTCTTATCACAATTCTCCAACGGGAGAGTAACGGACTAGGAGTTTATCTCTTGCACGGTGTTGCTGTTGTTGTTGTTGCTGCTGCTGTTGCTCTTGGTGCTGCTGCTGCTGCTCCTCCTGCTGGGTGAAGGCCTCCAAGACGAGTCTGGCGGCTTTTGCTGCTGCTGTACTTTTTGACTGCATGCGTTGCGGATTCCTCCAGATAAGCGCAGCACAATAATAGCCAATTGCAGCTGTCGTCCACAGCAGCAGCAGCAGCAGAATTACAGCAGCCGCGACAGACATGCAGCAGCACAGAAGCAAAACACCAGCACCACTAGAACACACCACGAGCAGCAGCTTAACAGTAGCAAATGAGCAGCAGCAGCAGCAGCAAGAACAGCAGCAAAACCACAACATACTTGGACCGCAAGCAGAAGTCTTTGAGGGTTTTAGCTGCTTGCAGGGATAAAAGAGAATCCTCAAGGCTATCAGGAGAGCATATGCTAGTCAGAAACTGCAGCAAAGAAGCAGCAGCAGTAGCAACAGCAGCGGCAGCAGTTTCGTCAAAGCCTGGGGAGGAACACTACGTATTTCCTTTATTCCTCTCCTTCATAATGGCCTCTCTTCAGGGTTTAGGGTTTAGGGTTTAGGGCCGGGTTACAATAGTCTGCGTCGCTTCTTCAAGCAGCAGGCGCAGTAGCAACCCAAGTTTGCTGCTGCCGCAGCTCTCCTCAGCAGCAGCATTTGTTGTTGTTGCTGCTGCTGTTGTTGTTGTTGCTGTTGCATCCCTTTCTGCTTCTGCTGATGACGGGAGCTGGAAGATACTCAGCGTCTGATCGAAGGAGACACGGACCTAAACCCTAAACCATAAACCTTAAACACCAAGCCCTAACCCCTACACCGCAAGACGTGTTCGTGCCAGTAATAAGCCCCCAACCATATAAAGGGCAATAAGGCCCAAGCGATAGAACGCAAACAACGATTTAAGGGTTAAGGGTTTAGGGTTTAAGGTTTAGGGTTTGAATTTTAAGTGCATGCATCCACACTTATTTCACCTCTTTCCACGGAGATTTCGTCCAGATTGCCTCCTCCTCTGCCCTGGCTCCCTGCTGTTGCTGTTGCTGCTGTTGTTGCTGCTGCTGTTGTTGCTGCTGCTGTTGGTGCTGCTGTTGTTGGTGCTGCTGCTGCTGCTCTTTAGGAGCCATATGAAGCAGCGTGGGGGGGGCGAGGAGACAGTAGCGGATGTCGTTGTAAGCAACGGTGCCATCTTCTAAACCCTGCACAGTCACTGCATGCACAGTTGGTCTAGCAAGTGCTGCTGCTGTTGCTGCTGTTGCTGCTTGTGCTGTTGCTGCCACTGCTGCTGCGACACACCCAAGCTGTCCTGATCAAGTAGATGTAGTGGGGCCCCTCACACATGCCAGGGCCCCCTAGGGGCCCCCTGCTTCCTTGGAGGCACCTAAGGTGCCGCACGTAATCCAGCAGCAAGCGTGCTTCCTCCACACTCTGAACTTTTACCTAAGCAGCAGCAGCAGCAAGAGGAGTACCAGCGAAGGACGGAATCCTGACGGGTAAACCAAATGGACAGGAGCAACAGCTGCAGCAACAGCTGCAGCAGCAGCCGCAGCCACAGCAGCAGCAGATGGACCAGCCGCACAGAGAGCAGCACCAAACGTTCAAGTGGTAGCAATATAATGTATAAAACGCAACAGCAGCAGCAGCAGCCTGTCGCTTGCCATATCATGGGGCAGCAAGAGACCAAGTGTTGGGTGCTGCAGCAACTGCATGTAGTTGCGTGTATGGGGTTCAGCAGCAGCAGCAAAGGCGTTAAGCTCCACTGCAGGGGAGGAGAGGCTGCAGCATTTCGCGCTGGTTTCGTAGCTGCTGCTGCTGCTGCTGCAGAAGCAACGGAATGCAGCGTAGCAGCACTGGCACGACCCCTTAGGCTCGCCGTAGGACATCTCCCAAGGCAATCGGAGACTGTTGGGTGTCTCCAAGTGTCTCCTATTGTCTCCTTTGCTGCTGCTGTTTACATCTCCAGAAAAATAGTCGTCAGCAAACCCTCGTTCCTCCTGCTGCTGCTGCTGCTGGGCCTCGTGCTGCCAGCAACGGGGAAGGGCCAGAAGGTCCCTGGCAGGCAGTCAGATTCAAAAACTACAAACCCTAAACCCTAAACTCTAAACCCTAAACCCTAGTCTCCATCACAAGTCGGGAATCACGATGGCATTTGAGCGGTTTTAGGGTTTAGGGTTTAGGGTTTAGGCTTGCCTGATGGTTTTGTGTTTGATTTGTAGACAGCCAATAGACACCCCAAGTAGCTTGGGGGGTTTGGGCTCTTCCTTGGGGCGGTCTGTGGTGTCTTTAGAGCCATCTGCTGCAGCAGCAGCAGTTGGTGCACCAGGTGCATCTGCTACTCCAGTAGCAGGTGGTTCAGCGGGTGTATCTGCTGCTGCAGTAGCTGCTGTTGGTGCAGACGGCGCGTCTGCTGCTGCAGCACTTGCTGGATCATCTACTGTCTCACTGTCGTTGTTGTTGCTGCTGCTGCACCTGCTAAAGGTTGTGATGGTGCTGCAGCAACTGCTGAGCTCTGTTAAGAATGCGGTGTCACTCTCTCTTCTGCTGCGGCCTTTGCTGTTGCCTTTTATTGCTGCTGTTTCCCGCGGCAGGAGCAGGGCAAGGACATTAAGGATAGATGCATGCGCTGCAGCTGTACCTGTTGCACAAACCAAATACAGCAAACAGCACATTTGCATGCAGATGCGCATGGGGAGGACACACAGCAGCACAAGCAGCAGTAGAACGAACAGCCGAAGCAGCAACAAGAACAACAGTAAGCAACAGCAGCAGACACAGCAGCAGCAGAGAGAGCCGCAGCAACACGTGCAGCAAGGACCGGAAATCCAACAGCAGCAGCAGCAACAGCAAGAAGAGCAGACTACAAAAGAAGCCACCACACAGCAGTAGGAACAGCAATAGCAACCTCTGCAAGAGCAGCAGCAGCAGCAGCAGCAGCATGCTTGTGCTGCTGACTTCCGTTTCCATCTAGGATCGATCCGTCAGCAGCAGCAGCAGCAGAAAGAAATTCAACAACGCACAGACACCCCGATGGCTTCTCTGCATGCGCCTTTAAAGCCTCCTGTAAAGATTCATGCATGCGTTGATGCAAACTCTTGCTGCTGCTGCTGCTGCTGCTGCTGTTATTGTTGCTGTCAATATTGCTGCTGCTGCTGTCAGTGCCGGGGGAACGAGGAGAGCTTGGTGGACAATTGCCGTCTTGTTCCTCGACTCCCTGTCTAGCTTGTTGTTGTTGTTGTTGCTGCTGCTGCTGTTGCTCTTGTTGCTGCTGCTGCTGCTTGTACTCTTCCTTTTGCTGCTTCTTCTGCGCTCCTCCCTTTGAACCTCTTGGAGTGCGCGGCATCAGCAGCTGCAGCAGTCGCTGCAGCGCCCAATCAAAAAACCCCTTGGAGGGCTTAAGACTGTCTCCATCTTCTGGTGCAGCGGGGGACACCAAGGGCAAACTACCAGCTGTACACAGACACACGCACAGCAACAGCAGCAGCTGCTGCTGCATCACCTGCAGCGCCTGCAGCTGTTGCAGCACCTGCTCCTGCTGCTGCTGTTGTTGCTGCTGCTGCAGCGACAACTCTGGGCGCTTTGCAGCAGCTAAACGTCAGGGAGGGAAAGTGCAAGGGGCGTAGCAACAGCAGCAACAGCCACAGTCCCCGTCGTACACTACTGCAGCAGCAGCTGCTGCTGCAGCAGCAGGTGCAGCAGCAGGTGCAGCAGCAGGAGCAACACCAGATAAAGACAAAACAGGAACGAAAGCAGTATCAGCTGTAGAGACAGAGAAAAAGGCACTCCAGCAAGGGGAGGGCAAGGAGCAGCAGCAGCAGAAGAATCAGGAGCAGCAGCAGCAGCAGCAACGGCGACCTCAGGAGCAGCAGCAACGGTAAATGCAGCAGCAGCAGCAGCAGCAGCTAGCAGAGATAAAACGCACGTTGACTAAAGAGTTTATCTAATGGGAACTCGAGGGTCTGCACATGCCAGTTCTGGTGCTCTACATCTGCTGTTGCTGCTGCTGTTACTGCTGCTGCTGCTGCTGCTGCTGCTGCTGCTGGTTTAAAAGTTTCAACTAGGAAGCGAAGACTCAAGTCTCCCATAGATGCGATGGATACAACGCGTCCAGCAGCAGCAGCAGCAGTAGCTGCTGCTGCAGCACAAAGTTTATCATCAGCATCAACAGGGTCCTCTGTGTTGCCTTCTAAGCTAGCAGCAGCAGCAGTTGCTGCTGACAGGGCTGCTTCTGCTTCAGGGGACAGCTGCAGCGCGAGCGTTCCTTCGTCAGCATCTATAGTTTCCTTTGCTGCAGAGCGTACATAGTGGCGTCTGCGTGCTGCCGCTCTTGCTGCTGCTGCTGCTCTTGCTGCAGCAAGCCTCTGCTGCTGCATCAGCATCAGCTGATATTGCTGCTGCTGCGCTGCTACTCTTGGATCTGGTGGTACCCTTGGAGGAGCGACGACACCGCCAAAGGCCAAGGGCCCTGAAGACCCCGCCAGTACCTGCCGAAGGCGCGAATGCTGCTGCGGCTGCTGCTGCTGCTGCTGGCTGGGCTTCTGAAAGAAGGACCTAACTTTTTCTGCCATACTATTCTCAAGAGAACGCAACAAAGAAGTCGTGTGCAGCGGGGTACCTCTGCCACCATGGGAACCCCAATGCCTTGAAGAGTGGCTTGCTGCTGTTCCTCCTCCTCCTCCTGTTGCTGCTGTTGTAGCTGTTCCTGCTGGTGGTTGCCGATGTGGTGATTGTCCTGCTGCAGTATGTGCAACAGCAGCAACAGGATTGGCAGCAACAGTTGCAGCACCAGCAGCTGCAGCTGGATTTGCAGCAGAGGTATGTTGACTGTGTTGGTGCTGCTCGTGTGACCTGTGTGTCGGGCTGCATCCTGAAGCTGCTTGCGTGAGGTATATGCCCAAATGCTGTTGTTGTAGCTGCTGCTGCTGCTGCTGCTGCTGCTGCAGTTGCTGTTGTTGTTGGAGCTGCTGCTGCTGCTGCTGCTGCTGCTGCTGCTGCTGCATCAGCTCCAGCGCCCTAATAGATGTTTGAAAGACCTTTAACAATGTAACGCTAGAAAGAACGCGTACTGCTTCTTCGCGCCGCAGCTCATTGTCTCCATTATAGGTATCAGCAGCACCAGAGGGTATGGGGGGCTCTTGTACCTGCAGACAGTAAACACTAAACCCTAATTACTGGTGGAAACCCTAATCTGTCAACTACCGTAGACCATAGGATAGACTCTAAATACTTGTATACATAACAACAGCAGCAAGCAATGCTTACCAACACCCATAGTTCACTTCCTTCAGAACGTTCCATCTTGACACTTCGACCTTAAACCCTAAACCCTAAACTATAAACCGTAGACAGTAACCGCTGAAGTTCCTGCCATTCAAAAAGTGAGCCTTGTAAAAGGAAACATGAAGGAGCAGAAATGATTAGGGTTTAGGGTTTAGCGTTTAGCGTTTGTTGCATCTGACCTAATCCGGAATCGCGCGGTCGGAGGAGAGCTGCTCAATGTACTAAACCCTAAACCCTAAACCCTAAACCCTAATCCCCCGGCCTGTCTGAATATAGTTAGAGCAATACATTAAATAACTTTCTAATGCAACTATAAACAATCCTAAAGAAAAAACAAATATACCCAAGAAGGGCTCAGGGCCCCGCGGGTGCGCAGGTGACCCGGGGGCCACAAAGTGAAGAACACTGAAAACACTAAACCCTAAACACTAAATCCTAAATCCTAAACACTGATTCCTAAACCATAAACCATAAACTCTTGAATAAAATAATTATAGGAAGGAGACAACAACTCCAGCTGCCTAGTCTGCGTGTTGTGCCTGCTGCCGACTCTGCAGATCTTCATCGAGCAAGCAGCCGAAAGAGCAAACCCTAAACCCTAAACCCTAAACACTAAACACTAATTACTGAAAATTGAAAAACACAGGCTATGTGATTAATGATAAACAATTTCCCCCCCAATCCCCCGAGAAAAACCTTAAGCCTCCAGGGTACCATTGGTGTTTCAGTCCATGCGCACCCTAAACCCTAAACCCTAACGTCTTCTCAATCCAAACTGACTACAGTAATCAAACCTAACTGCCCAAACCCTAAACCCTAAACTGTAAGCCCTGAAAGTCTAGCCGCTGATACAAGTAACGTCTACTCCCGTGTCCCTGCCTGTTCTGCAGCAGCTCTTCTGCTGCAGCCTCCATCTGTTATATCTATCTCTTTTTATCTCTCTATGCCCCCTTCTATCTCTGCGTCTCATTTTGTCTCACTTTCTCCCTTTCGGAGACCCTCTCTACACTTAATGAATGCCGCCTCCAAAAGGAAGAAGCTGGGTCGGTGTACAAACAGCTGCGCTGCAGCAAAAGCAGCAGCATGTGCACCAGCTTTCTGCAGCAGCAGCTCTATCGCGAAGATAAGCGCATGCAAGGAAAGACAAAAAAGAGAATCTTCTTATGCGCCAGCCCCAACATGCATGCAAACCCTGCTGCAACAGCAGCATGATGCTGCTGCTGCTGCGTACGTTAACCAAACAACAGCAGAATTATACAGCAGTATAAGCAGCATTACCTACTGCTACTGCTATTACTACAACTGCTGTTGTTGCTGTAACTGCTGCTACTCTACTACTGCAACAGCAGCAGGAGCAGCAGCAGCAGCAAATAATTAGAATATATGTATTAATACAGATGCAGCAGCAAAGGAGACAAGTGTCCCTAATAATACCTTTGCTAATATTAAATGATGCTGTTTTAGCCATGGATGTCTAAACACTTGTACATGTGGTAAACTAACACCACCACTATAACCCCATACTTCTTCTGCTGGGGTCCTCTCCGCGTACGTTACCTGCAGCAGCAACAGCAACAGCAGCAGCAGCAGCACAAGCAGCAGCAGTAACAGCAGCAGCAGCACAAGTAGCAGCATCAGCAGCAGCACAGGGTGAACCCAACCATTGTTGCAGCATACAAGCAAACTACTGCGGGACAACAACAACTACCTGCATCCAGATAGCTAGCTAGCTAGCTACCTAGTTATCCTAGCTAGCTAGCCATCTGCCTAGCTAGCTAGCTAGCTAGCTAGCTAAGTTGTGCAGCAATTACCTGAATTGTAGGCAGCACTTCTGTTGGATGCGCATCGCGCTGGTCGATGTCTCTGTAGGCAAAAAGAGACTCCGATGAGTCCCCTTCACCTGCAGCAGCAGCACCTGCTTTTGCTGCAGCAGCTGCTGCTGTTGGTGATGGCAGCTGTTCCTTCTTCTTTGGCAAGTAGGCAGCAGTCTTAAATTTGCGTCTCCCGTGGGCTACACGATCTGCATGCGCCGCTCGCTGCTGCTGCTGCTGCTGCTTTTGTTGCTGCTGCTGCTGCTGCTTTTGTTGTTGTTGCTGCTGCTGCTGATGCCTGGCTACAAGGCGTGGGCTGCTGCGTCTGGAGGGAGACGGAGGAGACAGCGTGAGCGTACGAAAGCGTTGCTTCCTCCTTTCTCGAGCAGCAGCAGAAGCACCTGCAGAACTTGCTGGGGACTCTTCTTCTGCTGCTGCTGCTGTTCCTGCTGTTGCTGCTGCTGCTGGAGATGCTAAGGAATCCGCTGCTGCAGGAGCAGATACTGCAGCATCTTTGTCCTGAGCTTCAGCAGCAGAACTGCTCGAATCGGTTTGCTGCTGCTGCTGCTGTTGCTGCTGCTGTTGTTGCTGGCCTCCATCGTGGGGAACGACGTCAGGGACACTGATGCTCACCCACGTGCTACTGCTGCTGCCAC
The DNA here is from genome assembly GCA_904066255.1 of Eimeria sp. OTU-X. NCBI lineage: Eukaryota > Apicomplexa > Conoidasida > Eucoccidiorida > Eimeriidae > Eimeria > Eimeria sp. OTU-X. Next base: position 9,990 of record CAJFCX010000373.1, read on the forward strand.
TGGGAACACTATTACTACTACTACTACTACTACTGCTGCTGCTGCTGCTGCTGCTTGTTTCATATGCGTCCGTAGAGTGGCTATCGCAGGGGCTGCTGCTGCCTCTCATGCCCTCCTCTGCTGCCTTGTCGGACAGACTCCTCCTCCTTGTTTGCTGCAGCAGCGGCTGCGCCTGCTGCTGCAGCAGTGGATGGTGCTGATGCTCAAAGCTGCGGACACTTCGCCATTGGGGGCTGCTGGCGGCCTCCAATTCAACAGGCGCTGCAGCAAGCCAAAACACCAAACCCTAAACCCTAAACCCTAGATTCTAACCACGTAAGCGCCACCACCAACAACGGCGTGTATTCCTAATACACAACCACGTCAACCCTAAACCCTAAACCCTAAAACACTTGCCTGTTGTCTGTCTCCTCAGCGGATGCAGCACAAATGTACCAATATTCTTTAATGTTTCCGATCTCTTTAATCGAGGCAGCAAACCCTGCGGCAGACTCTGTGCGAACACACAAACACTAAACCCCAAACCCTAAACCCTAAACTCCTGCTTCTGAGCCAATCGCTCAAACCCTAAACCCTAAATACGAAATCCCTAAGGCCTGCTCGCCACCCACCAACCACCAAAACCCTAACCCCCAAACCCTAAACCCTACATTATAAACCCTAAACCCTAATCCCCCTAACCCTAATGGTCTGCAGGACTTACAAGATATCCCCATGAGTTTCGTTTTGAGGGATGGATCATTGGGAAGCCGCTGCTGCTGCTGCCGTGGTAATTAGCAGCAGCAGCAGCAGCTTTAGCTGCTTGCTGCAGCAGCAAATGTACTCGTACATCATTACCTTGCTGCTGTGCCTCTCTGAGCTGCCGCAGCAGCAATGCAGTTGCCTCAACCTCATCTACAGCAGCAGTAGCTAGCCGCTCTTCCTCCGTTCGTGCTGCACCATTGCTACTGCTGCTGCTGCTGTTGTTGCAGTTGCGCATCCTACGAACAAGATCTGCTGCTCTTCGCCCAAGGCCAAGAGACAGCTCCGTCATGTCAACATCTAATAGTTTCTTTTGCTGCTGCTGCTGCTGCTGATTAGGGCTCAGCAGCAAAGAGACAGGAGACCCACCAGCAGGCAAAGATAAACGATTACTATTAGAATATTCCCCACCAGCTCCTCCGCTGCTGCTGCTGCTGCTGCGGTTGCTGCTGCGTTTGCTGCTCGGCATGTGGGGAAATGTGTTTGCATGCAGTAAACACATATCATACACACCACCACTCCCGCTGCTGCTGCTGCTGCGGGCGCTGCCGGTGCTGCGCTTGCGTTCGAGCGTTCCTCTCGAGCCCTCGCTTGCTGCACCCGTATCGCCCCCATCAGCTGCAGCCGCAGCAGCAGCTGGTGCACCAGGAGAATCAGCAGCAGCAGCACCAGCAGCAGAGGACAACTCTGTGCTGCTGTGTCTACTCAAGCCGCTGTCTCTGTCGGTGTCTCCTTTACCTTCTATTTGCTTCTCTGGTTTTGTCTCTGCACCAGCAGCAGAGGTTTCCTCTGCAGCAGCAGTTGCTGCTGCAGCAGCATCTGCTGCTGCAGCAGGTGTTCCAGCAGCAGATGGTGTGTCACCTCCAGGTGTATACGGAGGTAGTGTTAGTTGTCGCGGGTGCATAAGGTGTCCCCGTGGTGGCTCCTGCAGCAGCGCAGGCCTCTGCCGCTGCCGGTGCTGGTGTTGCTGCTGCTGCTGCTGCTGCTGGTTTGTGCCTAATAGAGCTGGCAGATCGGCTATCCAAGCATTACGATCTATTCTATCTGCCTGCCGCAGCAACAAATCAGGCAAGTGCTGTTGCACCTTAAGGGAGGCAGCAACATCATCAAGATCTGTTGACAAATCAGCAACTTCTGCTTCTGTATTCTCATCTGCTGCTGCTGCAGCAGCAGCTGCTGCTGCTGCTGCTGTCGCTGCTGTTGTGCGTTCCGGCTGTACGATTCGCCACCCTTGCTGCTGCTGCTGCTGCTGTAGTTGCTGCTGCAGCTGCTGCTGTAGCTGTAAAGGAGACAAAGGAGGAGAAGGTGAACACACATGCGAATAATCTGCTGCAGCTGAAGGCGACCCCCGCAGCAGTCCCAAGCTATCATGGCGCAGCAGCTGCTGCTGTAAGCTGCTGGTGCCGGCATCCGGACTCGCTGCTGCTGCTGTTGCTGCTGCTGTAACATGAGCAGCACCGATCTCTGCTGACAGCAGCGTCTGCTGCTCCGGCGTGTGCAATGATGTCTCCGAATGGTAAGAAGGAGAACCCCCAAACAGACGGCTGAATGCTGCAGCAGCAACAGCAGCAACAGCAGCAGCAACACAGGAAAGATACTGGCTGCATCAGCAAGATATAACCGACGAAATTCATACAACAGCAACATCAATACAAGCAGCAGCAGTACCCTCAGCAAAAGCATTGGCAGCAGCAGCAACAGCAGCAGCATACTTTTGCTAAGTCCCGGCTCCTGCAGCTGGAGTGCAGCAGCAGCAATAACTGTTGTTGCTGCTTCTTGCTGTGTCAGCATGCGTTTCTTTTCTGCTGCTGTATGGGCGTTGCTGCTCTGTTGATCTGCATTTGCTGCTGATGATGATGGCTGCAGCAGCAAATGCAGCAACTGGGGATCCGCCTCCCTAGCTCTTGCCTCGTCTTTGAATGTTGCTTGCAACCACTGCAGCAAAGACAGCCGGATGGCGTCGGGGTCTCGCAATTCCTGCGCACAAACCCTAAACCCTAAACCCTAAACCCTAAATCCTAAATATTTTTCTTTGCACCAGCCGTGCGTGCCAGGTGAGCAAATCCACAAGCTGGAGAGCCTAAACCCTAGACCCTACACCCTTACTCCTTGCACATTATGGCGAACATTAGGGCTAAACAGGACAACTTGCTTCTCCCCTGCGACCGCAACAAATCTCAAACCCTAGCTAAACCCTAAACCCTCGTTGCGTGTGCGCAGACGGCCAGCGCATTTGGGGTTTGTTACAAGATAGAGTTAACGTTTTATTGCATACAGTTACTGTAAGGAATAATATTAGTATGGTGTGAGGGTTTAGGATTAAGGTTTAGAGTTTAGTATGTAGAAAATAGGGTTTAGGGTTTAGGGTTTACGTGGTGCTTCAACCGGCAGCTTCTCGCATGCCCGAAGATATATCACAAAAGGCGCGACGAAGTTGCAAATAAGAGAAAAAAACAAAGACGTCCATGTCAAAACATCTGAAAAACACAAACCCTAAACCCTAAACCCTAAACCCTAAACCCTAAACCCTAAATCCTAAAACCCTAAATCCTATACCCTAAAAGCCTATGCCTTAGTCTCAAAGCTCTACCTTCCATTTAGCCAAAAAAGGGTATTCGGAAAGTGCCCTCTACCGATAGCTGCACTACGCCTCTGACTGTGGCGTCTAAACCCCAAACCCTAAACCCTAATCCCTACCTGCTGTAGATTGAGCATTCATAAGGGTCCAGGATCCCATGAAGGGCGCAACTGCCCCTACCCAAAAGGCGACTCTTTTGCTGCAGACGCCACTGTTAACTAAATTATACCGCGTCGCTATGCAGTATACAAGAATGCCTGAGGTGCATGCATACACGCAAACCCTAAACCCCAAACCCTAAACCCTTTTAGGCACGCGGAGGGAAGTGCACTCTTAAGACGGCCCAAACCCTAAACCCTAAACCCTACCAGGTAATATCGTGAATAGGTCAAAGGCAAAAATGGCAACCTGGGCGAAAACTGGCGTGTCACTTGAAGCGAGCATCTCCTGTAGACACAAACCCTAAACCCTAAACCCTAAGATTAGCATCTACAGCAGACTCTATCCCAAAGCTCTAAACCCCAAACCCTAACCCCCACACAGGATCGTAGAAAGGATATAGAAAATGTTGTAAGACCGCTGCAGCTAATTGGGCCTCCTAAGGCAGTGGATAAACACTGGATATATGCCACTAGGGTTTAGGGATTAGGGTTTACGTACCTGCAGAATATTATCTGAAGAAACAGCAGGATAGGCCGCTGCAAGGAGGAGGCCGAACAGGAAATAGGTGAGGCCGCAAAAGCTTGTGCTCCTCCATATCGCCCTTTCAATCTGCGTACAAACCCTAAACCCTAAACCCTAAACCCTTGAAATAAGCGGTAGCTGACAGCTGGGTACAGTGTCAGCCTGTGTATGCGCCTGCGTCAGCCTAACCCCAGAAAAGGGTTAGAGTATTGTATATAAGGGTTAGTGATGATTGTTTAGGGTTAATAAGGGTATACTACTAGGGTATACTACTAGGGTTTACTATTAGGGTTTAGGGTTTACGTACCTTAACATTGAGCTTCATCTCATTAGCCCAACAAGGGACAACAGTAACATAAGCATAACTTGCTATAAATGTTGAGAAAACCTGCATAAAGTTCTGTTGCCCCCATAAAGGGGGGAAACCAGGTGGTAGGTCCTCTAATGGGCTGCTGCTGCTGCCGCTGCTGCTGCTGCTGCTATTGTTGTTGTTGTTGTTGCTGTTGCTGTTGCAGCTGCTGCTGCTGCTGCTGCTGTTGCAGCTCCTGCTATTGCCGCTGCGGGTCTTGGGAGGGACCGCGCTGGGGTCTTCTGTTACACTGGGAGTCTTACCTTTGCCGCTACCGCTGCTGCTGCTGCTGCTGCTGCTACTGTTGCTGCTGCTGCTGCCGCTGTTCGCGCTGATAAGGTCGGCGTCTTTTGAGGCCTCCCGAAGCAGATGATGCAGCAACCTTTTGCTGCTGCTGCTGCTGCTGCTGTTTTTCAGCAAAGAGGACTCAAGAGAGGCTGTAGCGTCAGCGAGCGGCTCTACAGGGAGTCCCCAGCTATTTGCTGCTGCTGCTACTGCTGCTGCTGCTGCTGAATTTGGGGACTTAAGCACACGGGGAACCGCAGCAGCAGCCGCAGCAGCAGCAAATGCTGCAGCAGCAACGGCAGCAGCAGCAGCTTCGTGTTGCGACACGGTAGGAGTCGCTGCTGCTGCTACAGATGTGTTCTGTGGGCTATATGCCATCTCCTGCTGCTGCTGCATCCAGGAAGTGCCATCAATTGGTACCGCAGCAGCAGCAGCTGCTGCTGCTGCTGCAGCAGCAGCAGCAACAGGTGCCTCACCAGCTGCATAACCAACTATACGCCAAGCTGCTGCTGCCATCATAACAACAATAGACAGCAGCAAGAAGAAAAAGGAAGCAAATTGAATAGTCATATTCTCCTCCATGCTGCTGCTAGATAGAGGGATGCAGCAAGCAGCACAAAGTAGATATCCGCATGTAACTGTCATCTCTGCTGCTGCTGCTGCTGCTGCAGCAGCAGCAGGACTGTCAGGGTCACTCCATGGCAAGGATAAACCAGAAAATGCCGCATACTCAGCAGCATCGTAAACACGCAAACGCAGCTGCGGATACACCTCAATCCCTGCAATACACCAAAAGCCCTAAACCCTAAACCCTAAAACGCACCGTAGCTACAGTCCAAAGGATCAACAAGCGTGGAACTAGAGAAACAACAGGATCGAGGCAGACTCAGCTTCAACAGCAGCAGCAGCAATAGCAGCAATAGCAGCAGTAGCAGCAGCAGCAACGTGTGGCATTGGGCACGCGGCAACTGAGACTTGTTTTATTGTTGGGGATGAGGGTTTTTAGGGTTTAGGGTTTAGGGTTTAGGGTTTTTACCTGCAGTCTTGCCAAAGGAGAAGAGCAGCAATTGATCTGACGCTTGGCTAACAACAACAATTGAAATCGCGCACATTCCTTGCATGGCGATGTATAGACAGAGCTGTAAACACTCACAAGGGTTTAGGGTTTAGGGTTTAGGGTTTGGGGTTTTGGGAGATGGGTTTGGGTAGAGAGAGGAGATCCCTCTACAACGGTTAGGGAGTTGTCTAAAACCCTACAAACCACTGTCCATTAGACTCCCCATATTAGGGTTTAGGGTTTTAGGGTTTAGGGTTTAGGGTTTACTTGGACAAGGCCTGCCTTATGCTTGCCAAGGAAGTAGGACACACATGCTGCATACTCTATGCGCTTCTGAAAGCAGCTATTTCCCTGTAAAAAAAAAACCAAACCCTAAACCCTAAACCCTAAACCCTAAACCCCAAACCCTAAACCCTGTTGTTTAAACCCTAAAGACTAAACCCTAGTAGACCCTTGAAGCATTCTTCTTCGGTTATATTTACGGGGTCACCAATGACGCTCGCGATTTAGGGTTCTGTGTTGGCGTAGGGTTTAGGGTTTAGGGTTTACGTGGACAAGTTGCATGCATCGAAGAAGCATCAAGGAGGCAATCGCGCTGCTGCAGCAGACAAAAAGATTTGCTGCAGTTGCAGGCACCAAACCCGCGCTTCTGAACACGAGAGGAACTGCTACCAAACCTGCAATACACCCAAACCCTAAACCCTAAAACCTAAACCCTAAGCAAGTGTTTATACATGCCTGTTGGGTATCTAAGGCAGCTGCATTTCTGAGTCATCTCTGTTGAAGGCATTTTCAGGGTTTCGCCTGGTTAGCCATCTGCCACCGCCCTTCTGGGGTTTAGGATTAGGGTTTAGGGTTTAGGATTAGGGTTTAGGATTAGGGTTTAGGGTTTACTGGCGCCAAATATTTGATTAACCAGATAAACGAAGGAGCCAAATTCCCCGAGGTTTCTCTGGCCAAAGAATGTGTGAGCTCGAGACCGTCGACGGGCTTCCGCGGAGTGGAAATCCCGCCTGAATTGCAAACCCTAAACCCTAAACCCTAAACCCTAAACCCTAAACCCTAGACCATATAAAATATCAACTGACGTCTATATATTTGTGTAAAATGTTACGTAGAAAACCCCTCTTAGGAAGATTTCAATCTTTTTATTCCCTTAGAGAAAATCCAAACTCTAAACCCTAAACCCTAGACACCAAACCCTGACTCACCGGACAACCACCACTGGCTCCCCATTATTTCCGGCTGCTGCTCCACCGGCAGGTTTGCTGCTGCTGCTGCAGTTGACAGAAGCAGGGGGTGCCGGGTATACAGAGCTCATTGCGCCGCTGCAGCTGCTGCTGCAGCTGCTGCTGTGTTTGCTGCTGGTGGTATTGTTGCCTTCGAAGAATCATATAGTGGACACTCCGGCTGTAGGCTTCAGCAGCAGCAGCAGCGGCAGCAGCGGCAGCAGCAGCAGCAGCATCACCTGCTGTAACTGCTGCTGCGAGTCAGTGTGTATAGAGTTGTTATTAATATAAGGACTAGTTGCTGCTGGTGTTGCTCCTGCTGCTGTTGCTGCTGCTGCTGCTGCCCTAGGTGTAGCTGCCTCTCCTGTGTGAATGTTACTGCTGTCGCTGCCGCCTCCACTGCAGTATTGCTAGCACGGCAGTAGCTGTACCTGCTGCTGCTGTTGCTGCTGTTGCTGCTGTTGCTGCTGCTGCTGCTGTTGTTACCGCTGCAGTTGTTAGCGCTGTCTGCTGTATTTTTAGCAAGGAGTTATTAATATGATGTAATGAGAGTTGTGTGTGTTGCTGCTGTTGCAGCAAGCTGGTTTGTATGCAGTAACGCTGCCGGATCTGCTGCTGCTGCTGCTGCTGCAGCTGCTGCTGCTGCTGGAACTATAGGAGTAAAGCCGCTGCAACAGCGGAAGACCCCACAAGCTGATAAATATGCAAAAACAAATAATAACACAGAGGGGGTTAAGCAGCGCTTCCTTTGCCCTACGGTCTTCGTGTTGCTGCTGCTGCTGCTGCTCAACGCTGCAGCAGCAGCCGCTGCAGCCCCACTACTGCAGCAGCAGCAGCAGCAACTGCAGCAACAGCACCATCAATCATAATAGTCCTTACGAATTACGTGTAGGACTCTTGTTTGTGGGCTATCGTGACGACACAGGGAATATCCTTAGGTGTATGTACACCCCGAGCCGGCTGCAGCCCTAGCAACTCTGCTATTGCTGCTGCTGCTATTGCTGCTGCTGCTGCTGCTTATAAAAGCGGAGCAAAATGCCGGGCAGTTTGGTGCTGGAGGAGAAGAGGCTGGATGTGGAGGTGGAGCCTCGGAAGGTAATGACTCCGCCGCATATATCTAGCGTTTAGGATTCCTACCTGATGTCTCTAGGGTTTAGGGTTTAGGGTTTAGGGTTTAGGGTTTAGGGTTTAGGGTTTGGGCGTATTTTCAGGACGTTGTGGAGAGCGAAGACGAGGAATGTGGTGATGGTGGCGCAGCAGCACAAGAAGAAGATGTAGAAGGCAATGCTGCAGGAGCAGCAGGAGCATCAGCAGCAGCAAAGAAGAAGAAGAAAAAGAAGAAGAAGAAGAGTGGATCTGCAGCAGCAGCAGCAGCAGCAGGAGAAGCAGGAGCAGCAGAAACAACAACAGCAACAACAGCAGCAGCAGCAGCAAAGAGTCTAGGGTATATTCCTGCACAAGACAACTCCCGTCTGCGGTGTCTAGGCAGCTGGCCAGATGTCAAACCCTCCCAGCAAACAGAACCAGCAACAAAAACAATGCAGCAGATTTTCCCCACAGGAATTTTCCCCACAGGTATCTAGGGTTTAGGGTTTAGGGTTTAGTAACGTTGCCTCTAGATGGATCTGAGGTATCAGCGCAGGGGTTAGGGTTTAGGGTTTAGAGTAAGCAGTGCATTTTGATCTCCTTTTGCTGGGAGTGATTGCACTGAATCGTTGGTGGTGGTTTAGGGTTTAGGGTTTAGGGTTTAGGGTTTAGGGTTTAGGGTTTGGGTGCTTCAGGGGAAGTGCAAGCATACGCCTCTCCTCCTCGTGACGCGGAGGCACGAGAGGCAGCGAGGCTTGTAGAGGTTGACATCGAGGGTTTACGCGAAGCTGCAGAATGCCACAGACAGGCAAACCCTAAACCCTAAACCCTAATTTTTCGACCCCAGACTTCCCTACGTGTTATTCAGCCTGCGTGTTTATGTTTGTTTGTCTGTTTGTTTTACTTATATTTGTGTATATGTGTTTACTTTTTTGTTTAATTTTGTTTATTTCTTATTTATTTTGTTTCCTTTTCCTTTTTCTTTTATTTATTTATCTTTGCATGCATAACTGTTGCATGATGAACGAAAACCCTAAACCCTAACCTAGATCACAAACCCCCTAACCCTATCGCAATACTCCAAAACCCTAAACCCTAAACCCTATCTAACAAATAATAATAACAATATATTTATGTGTATTATTATTATTATTATTATTATTTTTTCTTTTTTTTTAGGTCCGTCGTTATGCACAAAGTTTACTAAAGCCTGGTCTATCGTTAACAGAATTATGCACTAAATTGGAGGCAAAGACAGAAGAACTAATTGGTGCAAAAGGGATAGAGAGAGGAAAGGGTTTCCCTACTGGTTGCTCTCTTAATGAATGTGCTGCTCATTATACACCAAACCCTGGAGAGGATAAAATATTAGGAGAAGGCAAGGGTTTATTATCACACTAGGGTTTATGGGCCTTTCTTATGGTTTATTAGGGTTTACGGGGGGGTTCCTAGGGTTTATGAGGGTTTACTAGGGTTAGCTACCGTTTATTGTGGTTTACGTGGTTTTATTGGGGTTTCCTACAATTTAGCAACGGCGTCAAGAGGAGGCTTTAGTTTCCTAGGGTTTAGGGTTTAGGGTTTAGGGTTTAGGGTTTAGGGCTTGTGTATTCAGGGGATATATGCAAGTTAGATTTTGGTGTTCAAGTTCGCGGACGAATTATTGACTGCGCTTTCTCCATTGCCTTTGACCCTAAATTTGATCCTCTTATTAATGCAACAAAGGTTAGGGTTTAGGGTTTAGGGTTTAGGGTTTAGGGTTTAGAGTTGTTGCATTTGGATCTTTGGAGTTCACCCTTCTGTGTTTGTATGATATTTTGGATTCCATAGTCGAAAGTTTACAATAGAAAAAAAATTTAGGGTTTAGGGTTTAGGGTTTAGGGTTTAGGGTTTAGGGTTTGTATACAGGAGGCGACAGACGTCGGCCTGCGTGCAGCCGGTGTAGACGCTCGTCTATCGGAAATAGGTTGTTTAATAGACGAAGTAATTTCTTCTTATGAATTTGAATCAGCAGGACAGACTATACCAATTAAGCCAATAAGAAATCTAACGGGGCACTCTATAGCTCCTTATAGGATACATGCAGGTAAACACTAAACCCTAAACCCTAAACCCTAGGAAATAGTAATAAACCCTAATAAACCCTAAACCCTGAAAAAATCACTCAATATTCCCCGTAATTCAATGAACAAAGGACCCACTATATAATACATGGATAAAATAAGAATAAATAATATTTATGTATATATTTTTTGCAGGTAAATCAGTACCAATAGTAAAAAGTGTTAATCATAGTACAGGTATACATAATAGGATGGAGGAAGGAGAGGTTTATGCAATAGAGACATTCGCAACAACAGGGAGAGGAAATGTACAAGAAGAAACCCTTAATTGTTCCCATTATATGCGAAACCCTGAATTAGGGTTTGTACCTCTTAGACTTAAATCTGCTAAAGATCTACTCAAGGTTATTGATGAGGTATGTATATATATATATATAT
>CAJFCX010000374.1:0-20447 GCA_904066255.1 Eimeria sp. OTU-X
GATATAAGACCGGCTACGAATAGAATGGGAGACAATACTATGCTCGAAAACAAACGGTACTTCCTGGTCGAGCCTTCTGCGTCTAAAGTTCCTCGAGGTTCATACGCGGTGTGTGTTTTCACGTCTCGGTTAGTGGGGGGGTATCGCCTGTAGTAAGTGTGAACTATTGTGTTTTTCCTGGAGAGTCGCGTGAAACAGACACCGGTATAGATGCAGTGTGGGAAAAAACAGCAACAGTTTTTATTTTGAGCACTGGATAAAAGTGTAAACCACCAAAGTGTGGGCTGCAGCAGCCAGTTCCTCGTCCAACCCAGCCCCTTGTACTAGTGAGACCCGTTCACTCACGCCGCTTTTCCCCAATAGACGCCTGCATCCTTGACTTCTCCGTGTTTTTTGCTTGAGTATAGGCGCAGCAAGCAACCCTTGCTGCGTTGTCCTACGGGACTACACACCCACTTTTCCTCTCTTCCCTTTTTCCTGGCTGTTCATCGGCTTCCTCTTTTGGCCCCCCCTGTGGAGCTTCACTGGGGGTCTTTCTGTTGCAGCAAACAAACATTCGTGTGGCGGCTAGTTGAAGCCGTGCCGTCTTCAGGTCACAACTCCTTGCTTCCGTCTACCAGCATCTCAGCACAGCAGCAACAGCAGCAGCAGCAGCGCCCAAGCCTTCCTCAACCAGTTGCGGCTGTGCTATTGCCTTCCGACCCTGGGCAGCCCATCTTCCCTAGTTCACTGCATTTCTGGCTGCAGCTGGCAGTGTGATTTGGAGAGGCGGTTATGCTGCCGACGAGCGGAAGCCTTTCTCGTCTTAACCCAGGCCGTGGGTTTGGCTCTCCCGTTGCATCGGACGGCTCTTCGCCTGGCTGCAGGTGAGACTTCCGGGTTTTTTTTCTTGCCTTAAGGCCGCAAGAGCCTGGCTCCCTATACCTCGCTCAAGGCTTTTGTGCCATTGGTGCGCCGGAACTGCGTGCGCCGGAATTTAAAGCGCATTTCATTCCTCTGTTGCACCCTCTACACGACTGCCTCCAATGAAAGAAGAGGGAGGTCACATAGCTGCCTCCCTCTCAGCAGCTGCCTCCAGCAGCCCAAGTGCGAGTCAAGAGAACGACCAGGCTCAGGCCAACTCGGCAGCCGATCCTAGCGGATTCGTTTCCACCAAGCCCCAGAATGGCATGCATGCACGACAATATACAGCAGGCTGCGGCGGCCGGCGCAGAGGAGGAGGAGGCGGGGTCAGAGGCACTTTCTTCAGGGGTCGCAGCAAGAACAGACCTGCCCAAGGAGTTGGTAGTGGTGCCTCGGGTGCTGCCCTCTGCAGCAAGTTCGTATCACCAGAGACCGTCCTCAGTGCTGCACGTCAGGTGAAAGACTCTCTCCCCCAGCTTTCTCCCGAGCTCCTTGCAAGCCTGAAAGCTAGGGGCCTAGAACCTTGCACACTTAAGGAGGTGCTGGAGGAGAGAGGCATAGACTGGGCAGCTACCCAGGTTCGTAGCAGGACACACAACTACGCGGCCCAATATCCACTTCCCCCTTTTTTTATCCGCTCCTCCATCGGAGGATTCTAGGGTGATGGTTGCCTTGCTCTAGTGGTGACGTGCGTATTTGGTCTCATCCCTAAGCTATTCGCCGGTTTGTTAAATTCCAAGGACTTGCTGATGATGCGTGCTTAGGTGCGGGATGACCGGGCAGAGTCGGAGCATGCGCGACTTCTGGAAGCTTTTCAGCGACAGTGTGAGGGATGGGGGAATAACCGAGAGGGCTGGGTCCACAGCAAGTGGCATAGCGTTATTGTCTGCCCTGATTTCAAACGCGGTGGCCTCCAGGTGGGTGTCGGTCAATCCGTAGGTCGTGGGCCCGTGACGTATGCATGCAGGTGCATGTCGCTTTGTCTCCACTTCTTGACAGTTGCGTATATTGTGTATTGTTGAATAGCCTGTGTTCTTCAAGCCTGCATTCGGAAGCCATATCAATTTTGATGAGCATTCCAGCGTCTGTGTGTGCTCATTTGTTTCCATTCGTGCATGGATTAGTCTTGGTAGTGCAGGTTGCGTTGACGTTCGTTGTGTTTCCTGTAATGCTGGGTTTCTGCTTCAGGTGTCTCGATCTTCCATGCGGGATATGTGGAATAGTATCATGTCGGTGGTTCATGGGTTCGTAGACCCAGACCTGGTGGTCTGCAGGGTCACCGACCCCACTCATCCCGTGCGCTTCGCAACTCCTCCAGGCGAGAGCTGCTACACCGTCGTGTACGCTGGAAAGGAGCCGATAAGGGCATCCAAGGAGAGAAGAATACTTGGGGAATACACGGGGCATGTCCGCGCCGGAAGCACCAACAAACAAAGGTACTTCACCGATTGTCTGCCCCGACATGTGCGTGTTTCGAGTTGTAAATGGTACCATGAGGGGCTGTTGTCGGCACCGTTGCATAATTTTCGACTTCGAGGTTCTCTTATCTGCAGATTTGAGTATGTCTTTGACCTGTCATTCTGCGCGTTGGCCTGGCGTGCGGCGGAGGAATTCGAGAAGGATAGTGACTCTTCCGGGGACGAGGGACCCTCTACTACAGATAATGCCGCATCCCCAGCCTCCGTTGAGTCGTCGGGGTCGGGAAAGAAGAATGGGTTAAAAGAGGACGATGCAGATACCGCGAATAATGAAGGCGTGCGCAGAGTACAAGTTACAGGTGCGACACACATGGGAGAGTATGTTTGCTTAGTGAACTAGGGAGGCCGTGAATAGTACCTTGAAGTTCCTATTCCATAAAGGAGCAGGAGTTGGCGCCGGTTCGTGTCTTCGGGGAATTGGAAGGGGTGCTGCAGTTTTTTGCCTGAACTCATGCACAGCCCGCAGTGTCTGAAGGGATGTTACCTTAAGCTTGTTTGTTGGTTTTAAGGCTCTTCGAATATCGAACGGGTGGCGCTCCCTGTACGCGGAGAGTTGGTATTGGATTCGCATGATGCATGCAACCAGATGTCGCTTGTCAATCATTACGGTATGTTTTGTCACACGCCCTTTGTTCCGTCGGGTCCGATTGGACGGAGGTGCAGGCGGTAGCCAGCAGCATGTACACTGTATTCTCAAAAGGTAGGCATCTACATCTGCTCCTTCTACGCTGTGAGCTTGATGAATCGCTTGAGTAATTATGCTTCAAGGCACAGTTTCCTGTCCTGCCGCCTCTTCAGGCACCATTGGATTGCTGGGCGAGAAAATATGCCACTGCAACACAGAATGGCAACAGGTGTTTGTGGATGGATGGCCCCACATCGTTCTCACGACGATACCAGGAGTTGCGATAGAACCAGGTGCATTCTCACACAATTCACTGCATGTTGTTTTGACATCCGGCTTCCTTTTATTTAAATGCAAGCACACAAGGTCAATGCAGAGGGAAGGCAGCACCATCACGCCACTTCGCTTTCTGGGCGATAACGACCAGCTTGTGAAATGTTGATGCAGTTGGCCAGTGCTAATTTTGCCGTTGCTGCAGGAGAAGAAGTGCTGGCTGACTTCGGTTATGACTGGTTTAATAGGGTGCAAGATGCCTCCCATAAGGCGATAGCCCGCGAGCTTCTCGACTATCGAATTGGCGCTAAAGCAGGCGCCTGTCAGGTGCGATGCTTTCATCTACGGCTGCTCACATGGGTACTGTGTTGCAATATTGAGTGTAGTTATCTCACTGGCCTTCCCTGCATGTTGTGGCATTCAATGTGCGACAGACTCTGGCGCCGGCACGGAACGCAGAGTGCTTAGTGCGGGACAACGACGTGGCGTTGCAGACTCGAGCCCGGATGGGCGAAGTGTGCCCGTACTGCCACTCAGACGAAATACCTTTAGTATCAAGCACCTCCTCGAAGTCTTCTGTGAAGGTTGTAGGCGCTGGCGGCAAGACGGCAGCTGGGAAGCCGCAGAAGCCGCAAAACCAAGGGCAACAGAAGACAGAGGCAACAGATGTGACAGAGTATGAGCAGACAGCGTGTACCTGGGGTGAACAGGTCGTGCACTGCGACGGATGCGACAGACCCTGCCATCTCCGCTGCATCTTCGGGGTTCATGGCGCTGGCCGGCATCAGCAAGCGCAGCAGCAGGAGCAGCTGCAGCCAGAACAAGCTACACAGAATAAGAAGCAACAGGAACGAGACCCACAGAATCCTCAGAAGGAGCAGCAGCCGCCTCAGGAGCAGCGGCAGCATAGACAGCAGCAGCCAGATGGGCTGCTAAAATATGAGCAACCCTTGCACATTGATACGTCTGCATCGATTCAGGATCCTCACAGTCCCCTCAGCCCTTCAGGAGGATTGAGTGATGCCTCTGTTGGGATTACAAAAGCAACGGAGCCTGGCCCAAAATTCGGTGTTGTAAGTGGCGGGGAGACAGTCGATGACGTATACCGGTGGTTTGTTGAGGGGGACTGCAAGTGGTTTTGCTGCGTTTGTCGGCTGCAGTGGGAACGAATGGCCACCGCCATGAATTTCTCAGTGGACTGGCAAGCCCGTAAGGTCCTTGGCGAGGGAAACCCGCTGCTTCTGCCGTGCGCAGGCGACCCAGGGGCGAGATGTATGGAGACGCCAGAAGCCCAGAAAATACACGCGGAGCAAGCCAACACCCGATACGGTTCGTACGACTCAAGTAATCAAGATGCGGCTGCTGCAAGTGGCGCGAAACGCAGAGGGGGCGGCATAAGAGTGACTGGGCTGCGGGCTCTCTCCAAGAGACCGAGGAAGGCCGCTGCGGAGTCTCCATCCCCTCACTTTTACAGCAGGTCCGAGGGTGTTATTGGCGCAAGTACACAGACCCAGTACCAGGAAAGCTCGTTTTCAACCACAAAGGTAGGGCATGACTCTCGGCTGGAAACGGGGGGATCGGTAGCCCAAGACAAGAACGCTGATATAGGCGATCACGCAGCAGGGGCATCATCCGGTGCTGCAGCACCATACTCTATAGAGGGTGAACCTCCTCCCTCTGATGCACCTAAGAGTACTGGCGAAACCGGTGAATCCTTGTCAAGCTGTCAGGAGGATTCCAAGGCGGTTTTGGCGAGTGACAAGCTCACGGGAGAAAACCCCTTACCGGAAAGCCAGAAGCCGCCCGAATATCATGTAGTGCAGTGCGATGGAAGATCGAGGATTGTGAAGGATGACGCGGGAGCTGCGCGATCTCTTCGAACTGTTAGGACCAGTCGGTCGTTGGGCTGCAAAGCAAGCAACGACGACGCACAGAGGAATGCAGAACCAACATGTTTTAGGGGCAGCGACAGGGATGGCGGTATCTACAAGAAACATGCTAACGGTGTGGTGATTGAGGAAGCAATGCGTGTATACAGTAACAGTAGCGACAAGAAGCGAAACAGCAAAATGCAGCCTTGCCCCGTGGCGCTGACTCCTGAAGAGTGTTCAAGCGAAGAGCTGCTGGGCTGCAGGACGGATATGCTGGTAGAGCCCCGTGCGCTTTTGGGCTCGCTGCAGCCGTGTGTGCATTGCTACAAGTTGTACGGGGCGAAGGCAAGTGTAGAGGTCTGCAGGCTAACGAAGAGGCATTTGGCATCTAATTGGGATCATCCGCACTTTGTTTCTCCCGTACAAATTCAGGATGCACTTCTGACGTGCTTTCAAGACGCCCTGCTGACAGTGCAGAGAGAGCATCAACAGAAACTGCAGAGACTTTTCGACAACATGAGTCCGCTGCAGCGGGGGGTCAACATGAACTCCCTTATGGCCGGAAATAGGCAGTCAAGGATCCATGAGAACGCTGCTCGCCGCAGCGCAGAGAGCATGCAGAAGCCGCAAGTTCATGAAACAGAGACAGTGTGGAAGGGGAGCATTCCGTTGCTAAGTGTCACATTGGGAAAGACAAGAGTGGACTACCAGTTTCCGGATGGCCCTTCAAAGAAGAAGTGGTATTATGGAGTCGTGAGCAACTATCAGGCAATTTCCAGCAAGGTTGGAGATGGTGATACGGAAGGAAGTGGCGAGGGTAGCAAAGAAGACGAAAAAGAGAAGAAAATTACATATTATACAAATCAGTTCCGAATAGATTACAACGACGGAGATTTCCAAACTGTACCCCCCCACGAACTGATTGAAATGCTTATCGAGACGGGACCTGGCAGCAAACTAGACGGTCGGAAAGCTATAACAACAACTCCTCTAATCAAAATGCTCTCCCCAGAACTTAAACGGGCCAACCGCCAAGTTAACCAACTTGTCCGCGAGACCAACAAGAAAGGTTGCACAGCGGACACGGACTCAGATGACGAATAATATCTGTCTCCGTGTTATTAGTCCCTTGTTTCTTTGTTGAGCATGTAGGCAGCGCAAATGGCATAACTAGAACCGAAACATCAAACGTTTGAAAGTTCCATTGCCGGGGTGCAATGGCAATTTAGCGACTTTGGGTCCTTGCAAGCTGCCCATTTTGTTTCTTGGAACTGTACGTAGACAGTGCATCCCATCGTCGCGTTTGTAAGCTTGTTTTTCGATGATGGCTCAGGGAAGGAGCGAGCAGCTTGCGGCTGGGAGGCGGTGCATGCAGCGTAAGTATTTGGCCTACCCCCGGCCTGACCCATTGGGTTAGCGCCAGGAGGGAGTATCGCTACTTCTAGCATATGCATCGATGCGTTTTAGCGCCTTGGATATCACCCGCCTTGCTAAATGAGGTGATGTTTTGGTGGCATCCATTTGCTACGACAAACGGAGGGACGGATTTCTCATGTTGTGAAGTGGTTGTAACGTTTCTGGGGAAGTCCCCACCGTGGTTACAATTATAGCGCCCACACATGGCAGCATCGAGCAGGTTAACGATTGATTAAGATGCAGTGGAATATTTGATGGGTATCTGATTCCAGAGAGGGCTGGATTGGAGAAGGTCGGTTGAGAGTTCTCGTGCTCAGACCGGACAGTTCATTCTCAATTTGAGCAATGCTTCTTCGTAGAGCTCAGCAGGGTTGCTCAGGTGTTAATGACTCACTTCTTGGGGGTGTGAGTCTGTTTTTAATGAGTGCCGGTTGCATATTTGTGAAGCAGCCTAAATATAATAACGAGCTTTAGAAGTGATCTAGCAACCCTTTATGGTTAGGGAGGCAGGAATGAGAGTCGCTCCGTAGTCATTTTAACAGCAACGGCCAAGAGACTGTTGGCATCCTGTTCGAAGGCGTATCCTAAAGCTCTGGCAGTGATTCTGTGTCGTAGAGAGGCGTATAAGGTTTCACGAGTTTGATTACGAGAAAGGAGACTGTCTCTTGGGAACTATGTGGACAGGACAGATGATGGGGGCATGCTACAGTATGCTTCACTAAGGCCCACGACAATCTTTTCACGGCCTCTACATCAACTGCCGCAACTTGGGTACGCCACTGTCGACATATAGTTGGTCATGTAATAATGAAAATAAGCGTAGACACTTGGAAATAGGGCATTTGAGGTTAGGTGCACCTCTAGAACAACCACCGTTCTTGAGGGCTCGTGGACTTTAGGGTGGGAACTTGAGTTATGTCAAAATACAGTAGCAGAAAAACTGTAAATAAGGGAAAAAAGGGGCCATAATATTAAAAGAATACTGCATAGTCACAATATTTTGAGTGGCACTAGTGAGTTGACAGTGACCGCCTGGGCACGATACGGCATGTAAGACACAATATCCACACAGATAAACAGAAGAAGTCGCCAGTACACAAGAAGTAAATCTAATTAAATGCCATATGCGCCGAAGAAGGCAGATTGTGTTTGTCATGGGGGTTGCAGTGCATTGGCAAGCGGACCGGAGACAGTAGCGGCTGGTTGTAGGAACTGACTAGAAATTCTGGCGGCCACATATGAAACAAAGCATTCCATCAAGAAGAGAATATCTGATTTTATGTTATAGTGCTGTTTAATTGTGGGTTACATTACTGGATAATAGCGAGCCGTAGGGCGAAATTGTTCTGTTTCCACTGCCGAGGCCTTGCTGGTCCATTGGGCGTTTTGTTGGTTGCACGCTAAGCAATTTTGCTTCGAAGGTCCTGTCTCTCTGTGTATATCTGATGATATTGATATAACCAAACAAAAATGTTGGACCTTTGAAAGATGAATATTGAACTCATTCAACTCACGGAAGGCGTGCTAGCTTGCAGCGGGCAGTGCGCAGCACTAAGGGACTACGGCGCCCGGAGTGGTCTGCTGTCGCCAGCACCAACGAACAATGAAAGACAACTACTTACCGTAAATAAATTGGAATAATCGTATGTGTATTTTTCGCCTGAGTTTTGCAGGCATATTCGCCTTTTCCATATACTCAGCCTCTCCGGAAGTCGGAAGAGACGAGTCCCAAGGAAGCTCAGGCGCTGAACGGAGAACGAAACGGCGTTGAGAATGAAGTTTCATCCACTCGTGTTCATCTCTACTTGTTCCATTAGTATTCTTGGTGCTCATGCAGGCAAATGGAACAGTCAAGCAAGCTCTCTTCTATCCCCCGAGCATCTTTCGGCCTTGGGGGCTAATGAGGCTGCCCGGCGAGCGGACACAAGCCATATCGAGACTTCAAAATTGAGAGGAGATTCACTCTCAGCTCATTCTATGCTGCAGCAATGGGTGGAGAAACAGCACCGGTTGTCTTCTTCAACAGGCACTATTCCCCAGTTGGGGGTTAGCGCCGAATCTGAATGGGACTACAAAGAGCACGGGGCTGACTGGACACAAGGCAAATGCAAGACAGGCACACGCCAATCTCCAGTTGATCTTCACATTGAAGGATTGGAGGAGCCTCCCCAGAAGAACATGACACAGCTATATTTAAACGCTTTCTCTGGTGAGCGAGCATCCATCATGCCGACCAAGCTCTGGAAGAAGGGGGACTTCTTCTACACGTATCCTAACCAGCTCAGCAATGTCTTATTGTACAGGACAGATAAGGTATTTCAGATTCGCTCTGCTGGAGAAGGACTGGTTCCCTTAGGTGCAATGTTTGGCTCGGATACAACCGAAATGTTCGTAGCGCATCAGATTCTGTTTCATTCCCCCAGTGAACATACCTTTCAAGGGGAAGCTAACAGACGAGAGATAGAGATGCAAATATGGCACTACTCAAATGACCTGTTGTCAATGGAAGCCAGCAAAAGTGTAAATCTCACATCTCTCCCGTACATGGCGCTCTTCGCCCAGAGCAGCGTGAACCTGCCTGAAGTTGAACGGGTGATGGCTGAGAACAGCAAGAGGGGAAAGGACCCTTCCCTTCCTTCGTCTCATTGGAGAGTTATTTCTTTGACTTTCATGAGCGAAGAGCTAGACCAGGCCAGTCTTGAAGAACTGAGGGGACTCCCATCTGAAAAACTTTTGAGAACGCTGTTGATGGCAGACGTTTCAAATAAAAACTCGCAAGGTATGTTGCACAGGCTAGCAGGTCTTGCTCGCCAAGTTATTTACTTTTTCCTGCAGTTACGTGATTGTGTTGTTTTATCCCTTATATTTGGAGTTCCCCTTCTACCGAACTATTTAGAGCCTGTGCCGGTTTCTCTGATGACAGCGTTTGACGCTTTGCGCCTTTTTTTGTTTGCTTCAGGCGATTCAGAGCTACTTGAGCTTCCTCATCCTCTGAACCTACAGTCCTTAATGATGATGTTACAGTTGACAAATCAGGAATTCTTTGCTTACGATGGAAGCCATACAATGCCTGGATGTGAAGAGAATGTAAGGTGGTATGTGGCTCGCCAGCCTTTGCCTGTCGCTACAGACACCATGCTGAGGTTCTACAAAATGCTAAATCCAAAGACTTTGAAATCAGTTAAAGAAAAAGACGGAAACTTTCGCCAGCTTCAAAATGTTGAAGGAAACATGCACAACGACGGGAATGTTTTCCTAGTGCAGGGCTTCCCACTCCAAGTGCTCATTGCAGATAGCTTAGGATTTACAAACATGTCAGACCAGGCAGAGGTCAACGCCACCACCTTCCAGGGATGGCTTCAAGAGAGCAGTGCAGTTTCTACGCCCACGCGCTTTTCCTTGTTGGTGATTTCCGTGTCACTTCTTGCGGTTCTGCTGTTGTGAAAAATTGAATAGTCTGTGCACGAGCATCTGAGTGGTCATTGCTGAAGTCATGCCACTAGGAGCCCCCTTCCTGGATTGAATATACCGATCCCTTTTTAGAAAGCGGCCAAGACCCACAACCATCCGTGTCTGAGGGCTATGCGCTGCTTTGTGGCCCAAGTTATTCTTGGTGCCGGACAATGCGTTTTGATCCCCGCAGTTCCTTCTTCTTACCATTGTGTTTGCATGGCTACTTTATGGTGTCACAGGGGGCCCTCAGGCTGGGTCTTTTAGCGATTTACACTGCAGCCGACAACGTACTTCCGGCCGTGAAACAATAACGAAAGAATATGCTTTATCGGCCTTGCAGTTTCCGCAAGTGCACACCTTTCTCGGTGCAGTACAAAACTAATTTTGAACCGAATGATTTGGAAATGCCTACCCGCGTATACAGCTGACGGAACACCCAGCAGCAGGTGCACCGGCATGGTGCAAAGCAAGGCCCACAGTGATCTATGATGCACCCGAGCAAAGTCCCTGAGAAAACAGCTGGTGGATACGGTGCGTGGTCGGGGTAAATAATTTAAGCACAATAAACAGCCTGAACCCTGTATGCGAACAGCAATAAAGCGAGTGCTAGTGCTAGCTATATTTTTGTATCATCCAACGACATGACAATATCTTGCCACACATTCTGTGCCGCTGGGCTTAATAATCGGCTGGTTGCTTAGCGTTTCAAGAACTGTAAACAGACTGTTTGCCTGCAGTCTTCCGGGTGTGTTCCGCAACCCCATGCCAGATTATCGAATCGCGCTTCATATGAAAGAAATTTGCAACTACTGTCACCCTTGAACATGATAAAACGACTCCCAAATGCGATAGCAGGTTTAACAGATATTTGCCGCCGGGCGGCGTTATCTCCACAACCAAGCACGAGAGCCCATACATTCAGATGCATCTACAAGCTGCCATGGTGCACCGTTGGGCACTGTACACACTGGCAGCCTCGCAAAAGTGCATATTTAGTGCCATTTGGCGTCCAGCATGCCTGCCCATTTCTTGCAAAGGCACCCAACTACTGGCGAAGTAGCTCAACCTCAATACAGTGGCTCTATGGTTGATGTAGGCTCTGCAGTACACGTGGCATCTGTTACCGTTTCTCAGAGCCACCCGATGAGACCAAAACGTAGCTGAATCCTAGAAATGAATATCTAGAAAACACATCGTAGGAATATTTTCCCTGAAACGTGCTTCAAGAAACATTCCTGAAACGTAGGCCCCTATCGTTTTTCGAACATCTAGCTCACTGTTCTCCTTTCTGTCCGCCAACAACAGTTGTGGTTCTCGAAAACGAGAAGTATCGCATTGGGTGAACTGGACCCCCGTACTTCCGAAAATGTCTTATCAGACTGGTTGGAGGAACCCAACTGGGTCAATCTAAACCCAGGTAAATCACATGCTGGCTAGCTGGCTTAGCTAACGCCCTAAAACCCTGTGCACGGGAAACAGTTGGAATGTAGAGGCTGGTATATCCAGCACCAAGACACAGTGCCTCCTCCCTGATCCTGTCCTGCACCTAGTGCCATACATTCCCTGAACCATCAAACCACCTCCTGTAAGGGACGTAGCTTGGCACCACTTGAGTGCTTGGCAAGAGGCATGATGCAAGATACGGTGGGTGGGAGGTTGGCGGCTAATGAACACCATTCACGTGGAAATGAGCAGCGGACGGTGAGCCGCAAGTCCCTTAGAAGAACTATATAGCCGCCTACATGCTCCAATCACTGTTGTTGCTGCCTGCTGTTTCTGCTGCTGTATCTGCACTGCAGAGTTAAATCACACAGCACCACTAGGCCTTGTCTTTCCGACAGCACACAGTAGTCATTGTGTAGCACGCACGTTGAAGTGTGTGTATTTTTGCATGAACACCCATCAGACGTCGGTATCCTGGTTCCTCAGCTCCGGGCGACCCTCCTTCTCTCTCTTTGCTTTCGCTTTCTGCTCCTTCTTCTCCTGTGCAGCCCTCCGCTTCTCCTCTGCTTCCAGCTTGGCCATGTCCCGAGCTGCTTGTGGCCAGAAGGGATGTGGATCCGCGCGCTTCTTACACCAGAGAAGCAGCAGCACGAGGAAGTTGATGCCGCACAGCACCAACATAATTAGACAAGGGTAGTAGTAGACAGAATGGAAAACCTCCACAACGAGCTTCTGCATAGGAATTTTTAACAGCGAAAGGAACCCGGCTAGCAAGTGGATGGTCCCCACAATCTTTCCGAAATGAGAGGACGAGAATGTGTCCGACACGAAACAGTAGCTCTGTGAGCTGTAAAACGAGACATAACAAATGTAAAGCAGAGCTGAAAAATACGCCGTAGGCAGCGCTGGAATCATGCTGAACCCATACGCCAGGGTTATGCAGGTATTCAGGAAAACCAAAATGGGCATGATGCCAACCATGTCGACGACTTTGCCTATTACCTGCAATAACACCCAAGGCAAGCACAAGCCTATATATTAAACTGCAGAAACGCTGGTCACCATTTATGCGGTTATGGTAAAGGACGGCAGGTAAGCCGCTGATGCAGGAAGAGCCTGCGCCTCATGTGTAGCACCTATACAAATGTTTCTGTACTTACAATGCACGGGAAGAGAGAGAAAGGCAATGCAGCTCCCATAAAGTCGTTGACCTCCTTTCCGAGTAGATTTTCAGCTGCCGTGGTGAAGAAGGCATACATGATGGCCTTAATGATAGAGTAAACCACTATACAAATGGCATACGGTGACGTGAATTGTTTAATGAACGAAGCTGGCTTTTCTTCTCTCTCTGCAGCCAGCTGGTCCAGTGTCTCTGCATTACCTGCACCTGTTGCAACACTCATCCGCGTTGCTTGGTAAATGGCGGGCACCTCTTCCGTTTGACCGACAATGGGCGGGCTGATCCCACTTTTATTTTGTTTGTCATCATGAGCTCTCTTCTCTTCGTCTGCTCCGCCACATTCAGACCTGGTCTTCTTTCCCTGTCCTTTGGTAGCACCCTGCCGAGGAACATCTAGGATATTTTTGTTTTTGCGACCTGGTTCGGACGAAGTGGCTCCCGAATGTCCGTCATGTCCATACAGCGGCCACTGACCTTCATGAAAGCTGCTGAAACTGTCTCGCCATGCATGGGCTTCTATGGAAGCGAACGAGTCGTTGACCCTCTGGATAGGGTGATGATAATCGCCCCCCTGCTCCATCTCCGTGAATTCGTTCCATGGCTTGAAGTGTTTATAGGGGACCAAGAATAAGGACACGATAAAGCACAAACCTGAAACGAGTCATACATAAGCACCCGATATAAGACCTATAACTTATATCCACTGCACAACATTGGAGATAGTGTGAAGGTACGTCGAAGTTCCACTCAGTTCTAGCAGAGAAAAAGCAAGCAGCAGGAAGCACAAAGAAGTGCAACACACAAGTGCACAGGGTTTCAGAAAGGGTTCACAGACGAAACTGATTAACATATAGCCGCCGGTGAAAGACGAGTTTGAAAACGTCGTTACACGCACCTGGTCCCACTATTGCGTATCCTAGACACACTTCCCTCAAACCGATGCCCGGATTAGCCACCTCTATTTTGTCTAAGATTGTCGGTACGGCGAAACTGGCACTCTTGGACGCCCCGAGTATGGCAACAATTAGCCTGAAAAGCAGAATTTGTGAACAGATAGGGACAATGAAAGTGGACAGCAGCATGCTCAAAGACTAGTCAGGTGGAACGAATTCGTACTTGTACCATAAATTAAGCTGAGCGTACCCTTCGTGTCCAGGGAAGAGGTTCGCTGAAGAGAGAAGCGGTAAGTATCCTATGTCTGATCCTATCCCCATAAATATGAATGCCGCGATGTAAGTTTGTGTTGACTCAGACCCGAAAGCAAGTAGTACCCAGGCGAGTGCATTCATGAGTTGACCTATTGCCGCTGTTATGCGCGGCCCCAGGTAATCTAGCAGCAGTCCAGCTGCTAGGGAGAAGGAGAAAGCAAATGCCAAACAAGTTACAAATATATTTCCAACTGCTGAATTCTGGGCTTCACATATGTACCGCTTTCCCCCATGTATGGGCTCTCTCATATCCGGGTTTCCTTCCGCCAGGTACTGGTCGCACAACCAAGAGTAGGCATCCGACCTGAAGAGCAAGTTTGAGAGGTTTGGCCAGGCGAAGTATACGCGAGCTGTCAAAAATGCGTAAATAACATATATCACAAGCACAAAATAACGACCAACTCCACATGGTTTCCGTTGCGTTTTAGCTGCGACGACAGCGGGTGTGTTCTCCACGTGGTCTATTGCGCCATGCAACATTCTACGCCAAAAACCCCAGCACCCCTTCTTCCCGCTGCCATCGGAAGCAAAGGAAGCGCTGCTTGAACCCCCATTTGGCCGGCTCGGCAACTTAGCCGCAGGAGCTGGCATTTGAACGATATGGGAAGACGACAGTGCTTCCGCCAAGTGAAAGTTGTGAACGGAAGTGCCAAAGATCTCGAAACATAACACAAGATTCAGAAAATGGGGAAAATCAACGTCGGAAACGGGAGCACGGGAGAAAGCTTTGCACGTCAAGCAAACGAAAGAATGCAATTGCAGCGGTCCCGAAAGCGATGCAATTGCTCCGTTTGAAGGTCAGTCCCTGCTTAAACGATGAAACTTGATCACAATTAGGTCTCCTTCTGCAGGTGTAAAGAGAAATGTCAGTAGTGTATACTTGGCTGAGAAACAGCCACCGAGAGGGCACCGCAGTGCTCGTCGAAAGCACTTCGCTGAAAAATGCCAATTCACGCAGCTCCACGCTAGCTCCGTGGCAAATTAGGATATTCCAGATTTTACGAGAAAATCAAACTCTCCTAAATGATATGTTTGAGAATGGGACACTGGTGTTAGGCAAGAGCGAGAGACTGCAAGCCTTCGGTGGGGCTTGCAGGTGTGAACTTTAAGGGCGAGTTGGAATGGTCCCAAGGCGTAGAAGTAGTAGCGAAAGAAAATATTGTGCCCCCGTAGGGTAAATGGAATAATTTTCCACAGGTCCTACCGAATGGAACCA
Source organism: Eimeria sp. OTU-X (assembly GCA_904066255.1). NCBI lineage: Eukaryota > Apicomplexa > Conoidasida > Eucoccidiorida > Eimeriidae > Eimeria > Eimeria sp. OTU-X. The sequence continues at coordinate 15,067 of CAJFCX010000374.1, forward strand.
ACCCACACCGTTGCTTCTCTACTTGCTTCGCTTGCCCCCCTCTTCCCCACAGCAAGGACAACCGGGAGCCGCATGTTGTCTACTACCAAGTACAGGTAGATATCCCATACATTATACACCATCTTCCCTTGAATTTACTCAATAATGAACTAACCGGAGAATTTATTGCACTGAACCAGACATACCTGGGAACACGGTACTGCGCTGGCTGGGAGCACCAGGCCGTTGTCTGCAGATGTTGCCCTCGATGGTAACTGAGGATCCTCGCGGTCTACCCTAGAGTCAAAAGACTTAAGGAAGCAACAAGTAAAGTGCCGCTATGGGCCAATCCAGCCTCCAGGCTCCCGCGGAAAGGCGACTCAAAGGCATTGAGCTTCTCTGCTGCAGCACAGTTAGTTGCAATTCCAGTTGTTTATTGCTACGTCACATCGTAGCCAGAGTTGCATATGCTGCCCCCTGATGCGAACTATTGACCGATGACCAGAGCATGGGGGGCGGCGGATAGACTCCGTTGTTGTTTGACTGCGAAATTTCCCGAAAACTTTGAACACCCAAGCATGAGCCTAACGGCAACTGCAATCCTGTTGCAGTCTTCGTACATTTACGCTACAACCTTTGTTTCCGGCATTTGGGGCCTTTGGAGTGAATTTGCGTCATCGGTGTGGCCGTTGCCAAGCAGCTTATCAAACCTAGCGAATTTGGACTCGGCTGTTTCTCCATGCAATTCGCTGCATCTACAGTCTTTCTGGTGCGTTACCGGTTGTATTTGCAGTATGTAGGATATTGGGCTGGCTGGTTTGATTGTGGGGGTTAGTCGGGAATATATTATGTGATCTGTTGCTACCTTCGCCACCTCGGCGCATTTGTCAACGCGTCAGAAGGCACAGCATGTCAGTGGTGTGACGTGTGCTGCTCTCCTGCCAGTTGAAAAGCTCTGTTGAGAAACATGTTGGGCCGAGAAGGATGGGGGATTGACTTCACCACGAGAGTACACGTTTTCAGCCTTTTTACATTTTCTGGACACCCTCAGAAGTTGGGTGCTGAGGTTGTGTTTTATGTTCTAAGGAGTGCTTCCGCGCATTTTCTGCTCTGAATAAGGCTTGGCTTTCTTCTATCATTTTCTATGAAATGGGGGATCTAGTTACAGCCCCTTGCACCCACTGAATTGAGTAAGAGCCTAGCATTCACACCTGAATTCTACTTGGCTCCCAAGGGCAGGCACCGTGCTGATGGCATTATATTATGCCAAAAATCTTGAGTACACTTCATATGTGCATTGTCTAAAACAAGTTCGGCTCTGAGTTAGCCAAGACGATTCCCGGCTTTTGCCGATGGCTTGATAAAGCGCTTTCGCTTCTTGGAATTGTTGTCCATTGCTGCACTTCGCTTGTTTGTTGTGACAGCAGCGCCAGTCGGCTGCTTGTCACTGTGCCGCTCAGGCTTCCACTTACTACCTACCCCTCCAGTTGCACAGTAGCCACCTGGATTGTTGCTGCTGTCGCTGGCGTCCCCTTCTTCCTGTTCTGAGCTGCTGGAGTCTCCTTCCTCCTGTTCTGAGCTGCTGGAGTCTCCTTCCTCCTGTTCTGAGCTGCTGTCGTCCCCTTCCTCCTGTTCTGAGCTACTGGCGTTCCCTTCTTCCTCTTCTGAGCTGCAGGCGTCCGACCCGCTGTGTCTACCCTCACTAGTTGCTTGTTGCTGTGTTCGTGAGCACCTTCTTATTCCTCCAGCCAATTCTCCTCCCCCAGCTAGAAGGCACGTCAGCTTCTGCTTGAGAAAAACCTGCATCACGTGACAAGCATGCATTAGTGAAACTGTTTTTTCTATGCACCTGCTGTTGCAAGCAACCCGTTCTTGCAGCCTCAAAGGGATACAAGAAAACATTCTCACTTGTCCGGTGAGCTTGCGCGACTTGGCATTGAACACATACGCGTAGCGCCCCAATCCCACAGCAATTAGGTGTTCGCCAGAAGGATCTATTTTTAGCCCTGTAACAGAAACAGAGGGAAAAGGACACAATAACTTCAGCGCGCGCTCTTGTGTACCAGAAGCACCATGCCTAGGCGCCAACAGGGAATAGGCAAGCCGCACCCAGAATTGCCCCCATGGCTCCTTTAAACCCTCCACAAGAAACAGCAGCAAGCTGCAAATCAACGCATGCAGCGGTGCAAACTGGACGATCATTTTTCTTAGATGAAAGTCTTCGTCTTTGTTTGTCTAACATTTCAGCGATTAGCTTTCTCTTGACTTCGGGAGACCAGTTTGTCTCTGAGACGGCATTGAGAGACCGGTAAGAAGAAGGGTTGTACTTTGGACAACGTTTGTCCACTAAACGCATCAAGGCAGAGCCACTGTGCACTCGCATGCCGTATATCATCCCATGGGAGTCAGCAAAGTAGACGTTGGCGGAATCCTTGCCACTGCAGCTGGCCAGCAAGTTCTCTTCTGGTTCGTTTACCGCACTATTTCCGCCGTCGGATTGCCCCAAACCTCCTGGGTAACCTTTCTTAACGGATACGTGGCTGTTCACATCTGCAACTGTGGTATATACGTGGCTTGCCGATGGCTCGCAACAGGAGGAGGAAGCCGCAGTCTCTGCCGCACGGACTAGTGCCGCTCGCATGTCCGTCTTGCTTTGCAACACTTCAGCTGCGGGGTGGACGCACAGGGCTGTGATTGGTCGTTTCTCTTGCGTTGCCTCACAAACTTCTAGCACTGGTCGGCGCTGGCAGCGCAAGTCATAGAATCGCATGGCGCCCTTTGCAGTTCCCACCGACAGCACCATGGGGTGAATTGGCAGCAGCCACTCTATTTGTGTCACCGCTACATCGCACCGGAGCCCCAGAAAACTGGGCTTCACATTCTTCGCAGCCCAAAGGATCTTTCCGTAGTCAAGATCCACGACCTTTGCGTCGTTCTCCTTCCCGCCGAAGGCCAACAGACTATTGCACAAGGGATGGCTGCTGGCGGCAGCAATGGGGGCTGGAAGGAGGTATGCAACTCTGCAACAAAATGAGTTGCCTTCCGTTCCTGTCTGTACAGAGGAAGGCTCAGCATTAGAATTCTTCTCTAGTGGAACGAACTGCACTGAAACGCCTCCTTGCTCCCCCTCAACGCCCCCTTCCAGAGATGACACTAGTCCACCTGACTCTCTTGGCATCTCGAGAAGACGAGTGCTAAAAGATCCTTCCCATTCAACTACGCAGGTATGGCCCTTTTGGCCAACGGCAAGCAACAACCTGCTTGAACCGCTGCCGCAGGATGGGTCCTGTTCTGCATCGGCTCCAGCCTCCGATGTCGGAGGCTGCAGTGCATTGCGAAGGGAAGCTTCGCCTGCCGTCACACCACTTGCTAGCCATGACTTGCAGAGGAGTGAGCGCGTATGCGCACGGGCCTTCAGCGATCCGATTAGAGAAAGAGTCACAGGCGCTGAAGGTAGCTGGAAGGATCGCAAAGGCTGATTGAGGGAACTCTCTCCCGAGGGAGACACATCGTCAAGCGGGACATCACATACGGTACTAGAGGTGGCGAAGGCCTCCACAGATCCACATGCGCGACCAACTGCAATCTCCGATGCCTCTCTTCCGCTGTGCAAGCATACGCAGTTCTGCATGGAGTACCCTGGAGCGCGCTTAGCTGGGCCCACAATCATGAGTGGGTTTTCTGCTTAGCAAAGAAGAAGTATTGAAATACATAGGCGGTTCTACGAGGAAATGACTGCATGCTCGAGAGAGTTTGCTATATTTAAATTACAGGAAAATATGTGCTGCTATACAGGATCACTGGACTCAGGCATACGGTTTTGCTAGCAAGCATGCTTACCCTGAAGGTCCTGACCAACAGAGGGAGGTGACTTCCAAAGAACGGTTCTGCTTGGCCTTCTTTATAATGCGCGTACGTCGGGTTTCGGCAGACAGCCAAGAGAGTTCCTTGCACAGGCCCGAGTGATCTCCCACGACGAATTCCATCCCCAGAAGATCCTTCCCGCCCCGAAGAGTGACACCACCAGTTTCAAGTCACTGAAATGCTGTCCTCAGTAAGTGTCTTCGGATTCGCCACAGGGGACAGATTATTCCTCCACAGCGAAGGTCGCCTAGGGGCAACGATGGCACATAGCCTATGGCCCTTTACAGCCGCAAAAGCGAACGAACCACGGGACCGCAGAATCCTATACTTTTAAATAACACACAGTTGATGCAAGAAAGCCACTCTGCTCCACTGAAGTATGGGGTTCATGCATCTATAAATGGGGCCATGCAGAACAGTAACTGAGGGCCCCACATGCAACTTCGATGCTATGGATATTCAAAATGAAAGAAATCGACTCATCTAATATTGAAAGAAGGTTTTGAGCAAACAATTCAGCTTGATAGTAGGTATTGTGAAACACTTCTAGAGCGGCGGGTCTCTTCTCCACCCGTTTCAAGCTGATACTCGAGTGCGGGTCAGTTTTGGTATGCTACATAGACGTTGACTTTGGACCAAGAGAAGCAACACACAAAATAAGTGTAGGCAAACGATGGACCTGAATATTTGAGAGCCGATAACTCTGCAAGCCGACGAAAAGCGAGCGCCTTGCCTGTCGGCATCTCTGTAGCAGTACACCATAGTCTGACCAGTGCTTGGAGTTCTGGAATTGGCACTTCGACCTTTATTACGTATTAGTTGGCTGTAGGCTGGGATGCGCTAGAGCAGTTACAAAAAGGTTTTGTGTAACGTTGGGGCTGTCACGAGCAATAATGGAACCAAGAGTCTAAGAGATGGAATGCCGTTAATGCAGCTGAGCTCCCTCCCCATTTTCCATAAGTCACAACGGCGAAGGAACCTGCGGCTGCAGCAAGAAAAGCGGGCTGGCAAGAATTACACCACACGTCGCTACAACTAAGTAGTGCAAGACGGCGCCACGTGCAGTCACACCCAACACCATGTATGCACTATAGACAATTGGAGGCAACCTGCACACCCGTACGCAACTCGCACGCAACTAGGAGTGTATTGAACATCAAGTGATCACGCCCCAACATCAGGCCAATTATGCAACAGTACTGTAGCAGACACTTGCACCTTGTGTAGGAGCAGAGCTCCCAAACAGCAGCTGACGCCGTATCTTCGTTATAGCATGGCCTGTCTAGACCGGCTAAGGGCACTTCTACTTGCTTGCAGTCTGCGCTGTCTTGTTAGTCAAGCCAAAGTAACCGTTTTACAATTATCGTCAGTGGTACTCCGTTCCAGAAAAGGGGTTTGCTTGCATGTTGGTTGCATGGAGGGAAGCCGTCTACCAGATGCAACAAGGTACGTTACAACTCATAACAGGCAGCGGCCTCTCCTCAACAGTCCCACGAGCTTGGACCGCTGTGCCCCAGAAGATTAAAAATAAAAAGGCG
>CAJFCX010000375.1:0-20428 GCA_904066255.1 Eimeria sp. OTU-X
GAAAAGAGGGAAAATAAAAAAAAAAAAGGAAAAAACGACAAATCGCCATTTATATTTATTTTCTTCCCTAGAGAGAGAGAGAATAACAGCAGCAGCAGCAGCAGCAACAGCAGCAGGTGTTGCTGCTTTTGTGCCTTTGCTGCAGATGGTGCTGCTGCACCTCCCTGCTACTGCTGCTGCTGCGCTTCTTGCTGCTGCAGCATCATTACAGCGCTGCTGCTTCACTTGCTGCTGCGGTTGCTGCTGCTGATGCTGCTGCTGCTGCTGCTGCTGCAGCGGCTATAAGATCCCTCCTTTCTTATAACTAAGCATTAATCCCTTTATTGTTTTTCCTCCTCTTCTTTGTTCGCTGTAATACGTAGGCAGCGCCTCAGCAGCAAACCATTCAGGCAGCACATCATTGCTGCTGCTGCTGCTGCTGCTAGTAGGGGTGGTGCCGCTGCTACTGCTGCTGCTGCAGTAGATGGGGATAGGACAACAGGAAACCTCCTTTCGCCTTTTTCTGCTCCTCGTTAGATTCTGCTGCTGCTGCTGCAGCTGCTGCTGCTGCAGCTGCTGCTGCTGCAGGTCTAGCAGCACACGTCTACGTGTATCGCCAGGGTCATTCAGCTGCTGCAGAAACTTTTGCTGCTGCTGCTGCTGCTGCAGCAGCAATTGCTGCTCCACTTGTTGCTTCTTCGTCACAGCTGTTGCTCCTGCTACTGCTGGTACCCTATAAGCTTCAGGTGCTGCTGCTGCTGCTGCGCCGTGCAATGAAGGAGAAGGCCAATAGGATGTTGCCGACTTAGGGCGAGCGCATTGCTGCTGCTGCTGCTGCCGCTGCTGCTGCTGCTCTGGCTGCTTGCATCGCTCGTCTGCGGTGTCTGAATCGCTTAGGGTAATAACAACGGCATCTGCAGCAGCAGCAGTAGGGGAAGCAGCAGCAGCAGAAGCAGCAGCAGCACTAATACTCCTGGATCGCTTCGAAGGAGGCAATGAACTGCTGGTGGGGCTACGCTGCTGCTGCTTGCTGCTGTTGCTGCTGCTGCCACCGCTGCTGCGGCTGCTCTTTCCCTTCAATTCGGATACCGCAAGGGTGTCTGTTGTTGTTGCTGCTGCTGCTGCAAACTGTTGTTGTTGTTGTTGTTGCTGCTGCTGCATACGTGGCTGTGGCAGCAAATGCTGCCGCAGCTGCAGCTGCCACAGCCGCAGCTCCTCAAAGAGGGCCTCAGGATCAGCACTCGTGCTTCTATTGTACCCTTGCTGCTGCTGCTGCTGCTGCAGTAGCTGCTGCTGCTTCTGCTTCTGCTGCTGCTGCGGTGGTGGTGGTGGGTAGCGGGGACCAGAGGTAGCAGCAGCACCAGCAACATTCACTCGCGCTGCAGTTGCTGCTGCTGCTGCTGGTGCTTGCGGTGTATCTTCTGGTTCGCTCTCGGCGTCTATATAAACCACCAGCTCATCCTCAGACTCTGCTGCTGCTGCTGCTGCTGCAGCAATCATGGGAGACTGCTGCTGTCTGTCCCTATTCAGAGGCGCTGCAGCAGATGCTTCTGCTGCTGTTGCTGCTTCTGCATGCAAAGAAGCAGCACCGTAAACCCCAGATGATCCTGCATGCACTGGATACAGCTGCATTGCCTGCTGCTGCTGCTGTTGCCCCCGCCGCTGCTGCTGCAGGGGCTGGCAAGACAGCTGCCCTGCTGTTGCAGCAGTTGCTGCAGCAGCATTAGGTGCACTGGCAGCAGCAGGTGTTGTTGTTGCTTCGTTCTTTATTGCGAGGGGGAGCTGTTGCTGCTGCTGCTGCCGCTCAGAAGCAGCACTAACAGCAGCAGGAGGAGCAGCAGGAGAAGCAGTAGGAGAAGCAGCAGCTGCTGCTGCTGATGCAGGAGGTAGAGCCGCGTTTGGAGCAGCAGCTCCAGCAGGTTGCTGCTGCTCTCCCCGTTGCTGCCGGATCTGTTGTTGTTTCTGTGCTAACTGCTGCTGCTGCAGCAACACCAATTGCTGCTGCTGCTGCTGCTGCGAAGGTGCTGCTGCAACCCATACTTCCTCTATAGGACATATATAACATACAGAGATTAACATTGATACCTGCCTCTTCCCTCGCACCTGCAGCTGGCAGCTGCTGCTGCAGCAGCAGCTGCCGCGCAGCTGCATGCGCCACGGTTGCAGGAAGGCAGCAGCACGCAGCAACAGCAGCAGCAGCAGCAGCAGCGACTCCCCTGGTGCTCCCCATGGGAAGCGGAAGATAAGCTGGTGCTGCTGTTGCCTCTTATGATAGGCAGATGCTTCTGGGTTGTTCAGTAGCTGCTGCTGCTGCAGCAAAACCTCTTGCTGCTGCTGCTGCCGCAGCCTGCTTAGCTGCTGCAGCACCCCAACAACGCCCCCTAAGGAGACCCAAGGAGCAGCAGCTAATTTGTTTGTGTCTTGTGGATTTCCCTGCTGCTGCCGCAGAAGGAGTAGCTGCATGTGTTGCTGCTGTTGCTGCAGCAGCAGCTGCTGCTGCTGTTGCTGCTGCTGCTGCAGCAAGTCTAAATAATTGCCTAATTCCTTTAGCATAGCCCTAGAGACAAGGATGCGGCAGCAGCCAGCAGCAAATCCGTCAGCAGCAACTCCTATACCAGCAACAAAACGGGATAGGCATCCTTCCTGCTGCTGCTGCTGTTGCTGCTGCTTCTGCTGCTGATGCTTCTTCTGATTCTGCTGCGCTGGCTGCTCTACTTCCATCGTATCAAACAGATGCTGCTGCTGCTGCTGCTCCTGCTGCTGCTGCTGCTGCTGCTGCTGCTGCTCCTGCTGCTCTTCGCTATGCAGCTGCAGCCAACGAGATTTCAAGGCACGAGCTGCTGCTGCTGCTGCTGTTGTGTGCTGCTGCAGCGACAGCCGCCAAGACAACGTTGTTGTGCTGCTGCTGCTGCTGTTGCTGCTGCTGCTGCAGTTACTGCTGCTAAGAGCTTCGATGAGGAAGCTTGCTGCGGATTCGGAGACTCTCCATCCTAGCACCCACTCGCCTGCTGCAGCATCCGCGCTGCTGCTGCTGCTGCTGCTGTTGGTGCTGCTAAGGGTGTCGCCGTCTGCTGCTGCTGCTGCAGCAGCAGCAGCAGCATGCGCCTCTGATAGTACATGCAGCAGCAAAGGCTCAGCAGCACCAATCCTTAAGGTTGAAGGAAAACAACCGCAAAGTCTTCTTAAGGATTCTAATAGAGCATCCTCAAGATCTGCTGCTGCTGCTGCTGCTGTTGCTGCTGCTGCACCTGCTTTTGCATCTGCTGCTCCTGCCGGTATTGCTGCTACTGCTGCTCTTGCTGCACCTGCTGCGTTTCCTGCAGCAGACGATCCTTTATACAGCATAGTCGCCACGCTGCGCATCATCTTAGACAGACAGATTCTTCGGCTGCTGCTGCTCTCGCTGCTGCTGCTGCTGCTGCTGCTACTCTCGTTGCTGCTGCACCCTGGCTCCTTCTTGACTTCAAAGACGGCGGAGACGGGTTGCAGCCCCCCTTCGCTGCTGCTGCTGTTGCTCGTGCTGCTTCTGGCGGGCAACGGTGGAGACAGGAAGCCAGCTGCTGCTGCTGCTGCTGTTGCTGCTGCTGGTATCTGCTGCAGCGCAGCAAGTGCACCTGAGCTTTCTGCTGCTGCTAGGGCAAGAGCACTTGCTTCCTTCCACCGCAGTCTTGAACCGCAACAGCAGCGGCTCTTGCTGCTGCTGCTGCTGTTGCTGCTGCTGCTGCTCTTGTTGCATGCAGAATTGGTACAGCTGCAGCAAATATAGCGCGCAGTAAAGAGGAAAATTTCCTGCTGCTTGCCTGTCCATTGTAACACAGAGCTGAACCCTTCCTGCTGCTGCTGCTGCTGTGTGCTGCACCCGGAGGCAGCAGCAGCACCATTTGCTGCTGCTGTTGCTGCTTCCCCCTGCTGCTTCGATTGCTGCCGTGATGCGCATGCAGCCAATAATGTTGCTGTCTCCCTCAGCCTCCAGGCAGAAGCAAAAGTCTCTGCAACAGCAGCACGTAGCCGCTGTAGCCGACCCTCCCTGCAGCAGCAACAGCAGCAACAGCAACAACAGCAGCAACAGCAAGGAAGAGGGCAATTCAATAAGGAAGCTAAATTCCTCATCAATAGAACAGATTAAACACAACTAAAATGCAAACCCTAAACCCTAAACCCTAAACCCTAATAAACCCTAATAAACCCTAAACCCTAAACCCTAAACCCTCGATACGTACCTAATTATTGTGTATGCCTCTGGTGCTGTCAGCAACACCCCACACTGCAGGCCTGTAGCCGAGGCAATTAAGAATAGATCTCCAATGTCTTCCTCGATTTTCTTGCTGCTGCTGCAGTTGCTGCTGCTGCTGCAGTTACTGCTGCTGTTGCTGCTGCTGCAAGGAGGCAGCACCAATGGATGCCGTAGCAGCACAACAGGGACAGGATGAGCAGCACTAATGAACCTGCACAATCACACAATTGCTGCAGCAGCTGCTTTGTTATTTGCTGCAGCACCAGTTGCTGCTGCTGCTGCTGCTGCAGTTGCTGCTGCTGCAGTTGCTGCTGCTGCTGTTTACAGCTATACTCTGTGCCAGGCGTATCAACTCACCAGTAAAAGTGCAGCAGAGGATGAGGTTGCTGTTGCTGCTGCTGCTGCAGCAGCAGCAGCGCGTCCCTATAAGAAAGGCAGCTGCATAAGGAGACCTTCAGAAGCTCCAAACAGACGCCTCCTGCTGCTGCTGCTGCTGCATTTCCCGCCGCTGCTGCTTCTCCTCCAGCCTCAGCATCGGCTGACTCCCCCGTTGCTAGTTTTGCTGCTGCAGCTTTTGCTGCTGCTGCTGCTGCTGCTTCGGGTTCAGCTGACTCCGCCGCCGCCGCTGCTGTTGCTGCTGCTTCTTTGGGTTCAGCGGACTCCGCTGCTGCTGCTGCTGCTGCTGCTGCTGCTGAGGTTAGCGGCAGCACCTGCAGCAGCCGCCTCTCCACGAGGGTAGCCTGATCTAAACCCCTACCGCAAAGAATTGTCTGAGGGCCCCTCAGCTGCAAAGCCAGCGCCTCCTGCTTCTGCTGCTGCTGCTGCTGTTGCTGCTGCTGCGCCTCCAACGCATCCGCTAGGTCGCACATGTCTGCCCATGAGGGTTCGGAGAAGAGACAGCTTAGCTGAGGAAAAGACACAAGCAGACGCATCAAGAACAGCAACAGCAGCAGCATTAGGAGCAGCGCAACACTAGCCGCAGCAGCAGTAGCAGCAGCATAAGCAACAGCAGCAGCAGAAGCAGCAGCAGCAGCAGAGTGTTTCTTACCTTGTTACCAACATGCTTAAGAGCAGCTTGCAGCTGCAGCAGCAGCAGCTGCTGCTGCGGCTGCAGTGCCTGTACTGCATGCAGCAGCAGCTGGAAGGCAAGGGTGACCGCAGAGCTTGAAGGCGCATGCAGCAGCAGCAGCGAATCTGCACATTTGCTGCTGCCTGCTGCTGCCTGCTTCGGCCGTAGCTGCTGCTGAGAAGTGTCGTCGCTGCAGCAGCACCAGCTGCTGCTCCTGCCCCTGCTGCTGCTGCTGCTGCTGTTGCTGCTGCTGCAAACCCCACAAGACATAAGCAGCTCAAGCGGCTGCTGCAGCGGGAAGCTAGGGCGGAACGGCTGCACTGCCGTTGCTGCTGCAGTTGCTGCTGCTGCTGCTGCTTCGCTTTCTTGCTGCTGCAACTTGCTGCATGCAGGCAGCGGCAGCAGCAGCGGCAGCTCCTGCTGCCTGTCGCTCTTTTGTAAGGCCTTCAGTACAGACAGAGCAGCTTGCCCCACACTCACCAGCTCGCTGGTCCCCTTTGCTGCTGCTGCTGCTGCTGTTGCTGCTGCTGTTGCTGTTGCTGTTGCTGCTGTTGCTGTTGCTGTTGCTGCTGCTGGGGCTGGCAAGGTTGTATCCTGTTTGTGGTATACAGCTAACCAAAGAGCAGCAGCAGCAAGGGATATATCGAGGGAAGGAGGGGGGAGCAACGCGACATCATCAGCAGCAGCAGCAGCAGACGAAGCTGCTGCTGCTGCTGGTCTGCTGTTACTGTTACTGTCGCTGCTGCTGCTGCTGCTGCTGCCCCCATCGCGATATTTGCTGCTGTAACGCCTTAGACGGCTCTCTACGACTCTTGCTGCTGCTGATTCTGCAAGGGAGGTGCAGCAACGCATGCAGCACTCCCTGTTGCTGCTGCTGCTGCCGCTGTTGCTGTTGCTGCTGCTGTCGGTGGCGCTGCGGACTGGAGGTGGGAGACAGAGGCAGACAGATGTGCGCACCGTGGGTCCTTGGGTACGCCTTTGCTGCTGCTGCAGCTGCTGCAGTAGAGAGAGTTGCTGCTGCTGCAGCTGCTGCTGCTGCAGCAGCAAATCCCTCAGCTCCCCACAGAAACTGTTTAGCTGCTCAGCCAGCAGCAGGGCCCCACAGCTTGCAGCAGGCGCAAACGGCAGCAGCACCAACACGTTGGATGCTCGCCGTAGCTCCATGCTGCTGCTGCTGTTGCTGCTGCTGCTGTTGTTGTTGCTGCTGCTGTTGTTGTTGCTGCTGCTGCTGCTCTGCGCAGCTACGCGACGCACAGCTGCTGCTGCCCCTGCCAAGTCGTCCACCAGTAGAAGGGGACAGTGGCCTCGTATAAACTGACGCACAAGCTCTTCCGATGCAGCAGCAGCAGCAGCAGTTTCTCCTGCTGCTGCTGCTGCTGTTGTTGTTGCTGCATTCGGAGATACAGCGTCATTGTTGCCGCCTTCAAGCTGCTGAGGCGGCTGAGGGAGGACAACTTTGGCTAGAGCAGCAGTAGCTTCCTGCTGCTGCTGCTGCTGCTGTTGCTGTTGCTGCTGCAGGCTTGGCTGTAAGAGAGGGGAGCAGCAGTGCTGCTGCAAGTCCCCGCTCATGCTCTTGCTGCAGTTGCTGTTCATTAGCAGCTCTACAGCCCGCCTTACTTTGCTGCAGCATTTGACGACATCTCGTGCTGCTCTTTGCTGCTGCTGCTGCTGACGTTGCTGCAGGATCATCCGCTGCTGTTGCTGTTGCTGCTGTTGCTGTTGCTGCTGTTGCTTCGGTTGCTGCTGGCCCTCTTCTCTGTCTGTTGACCCACTCGTCGTTCGTAAGTCTCCTTCTTGATGCTGTAGCTGTTGTTGCTGCTGCTGCAGCTCCTGCAGCTGCTGCTGCAATGAGGTAATCATTGCTGCTGCTGCTGCTTCTCCTTGCTGCGCCAACAGCAGCAGCCAAGACATCAATGCTTCTAAGGCAGCCCATGTAGGGTTAACAGACAGCCGCAGCTGCTGCAACGCAGGCCTATCCTTGCTGTCGCTGCTACTGCTGCTGCTGCTGCTGCTGTTGCTGTTGCTGCTGCTCCTAATGGCTGCACTTAGCTGCTGCAGTTCTGCAGTCAAGCAGCTATAATCGAATTGCTGCTGCTGCTGCTGCGGCAGCACGAGCACCATGCGGGCTCCTTCTAGTGCTGCTGCGTCATTCAACAGGCTATCGCTCCTGCTGCTGCTCGTGCTGCTGCTGCTGCTGCTGCTGCTGCGGATGCTGCTGCTGTTGCTTGCGTCAGCAGCAGCATATGCCCCACGCCTCCTTTCCTGCATAAAACGCACAAATCCCTCCCGCCGCTCCATTTGCCGCAGCAGCTTCTGCTGGCAGCTGCTGGGAGAACTCTGTACGGTTGCTGGTGCTGCTGCTGCTGCTGCTGCTGTTTCCTCTTTAGGTTTTGCTGCTGCTGCTGCTCTCGTTTGTGGGGCCGCAGGTGGTGACTGCAGCAGCTGCAGCAGCAAACGCACGCGACGTCGCATACTTTGTGCTGCTCTTAGCCACATGAGGGCATCATAGAACTGCGCAGCAGCAGCAGGAACTGCTGCCTCTACACGCCTAGCAGCAGCTTCTATCTCCGCCACATTGCTGCTGCTGCTGCTGCTGCTGTTGCAGTTGCTGCTGCTGCAGCTGCTGCTGCTGCTGCTGCTGCTGCTGCAGTTGCTGCGGGTAAGGTCTAACAACGTTCTTAGTGCCTCTAAGAAAGTCATTAAGAGAGCCTTGAGTGTATCGACAGCTCCGTCTTCAAACTCCTCTAATGCTGCAAGCGGTGCAGCAGCAGCAGCAGCAGCAGCAGCAGTAGCAGTAGCATTAGGAGTAGCAGCAGCAGCAGGACAACTGCAGCAACGGAGTTCCTGCCGTCGCACAGCCAGGCCTTCGCTATACACTGCTGCAGTTGGAGCAGCAGATACACCGCGCATGCACAAGAGTGGCGATGCTGTCGACGAATTAACGATGGTGCTGCTGCTGCTGCTGCTGCTGCTGCCGTTGCCGCTGGTGCTGCGGCTTGTGGCAAGCCCCACCGCAAAGAAGCGCAACAGTAACTCCCTCATACCTAAGTAAGAGGCAGCTAACTCAGTAAAAGAGAAGCTGCTGCTGCTGCTGCTGCTGCTGCTGGAGGGAACGAACTGCAGCAGCTGCCGCAGCCAATTTGATTGACTAATAGATCGAAGTTCTTCAAAGGCAGCAGCATAATCCTGACTAGTTGCTGCTGCTGCTTTGCTGCTGCTGCTGCTGCTGCTGCTGGTGTTGTTGCTCTTTGCGCTGCCTTCGATGCAGTTGCCTATGGTTGTCTTTGGTGTCTTCCCTGCTGCTCCTTTTGTTTGTGCTGCTGCGGCGGCAGTAGCAGCACCTGCTGCTGCTGCTGCTGCTGCATAAGGTCCATGGAAGATAGCCCGCAGCAAATACAGCGCAAGCGGTGCCGTCATCATCGGCTGCAGGCGACCTTGAGCCGCTGCTGCTGCTAATGCTGCTGCATGCTCCTGCTGCTGCTGCTGCTGCAGCGTTGCTGCTGAGCCATCAGGGGAGAAGGAGACCATAGAGGTGCCTCCTAGCTGCCTGTCTGCCCATTGCAGCAGCAGCGCTACTCCCCGCAGCAGCAGATGCTGCTGCTGCTTCACTGCAGCAGACAGGCACAGCCTGCAGCAGCAGCAGCAACAGCAAATTCCCCTGCACCTGCTGCAGACCCTGCTATAAGCCAAATCAGTGCTGTTGCCGCTGCTGCTACTGCTTCTGCTTGATGGCAGGAGTGCAGCAGCAGCAGCAGGCTGCTGTCTAACTCTCATCCACACAACCTGCCTAGACACTTGGACCTTCAGATACACCGGGTCGGCAAGAGCAGCAGCAGCAGCAGCAGCAGCAGCAGCACCTGCTGCTGCTGCTGTTGAAGTTGTTGTTGCACCAGTTGCTGGAGATGCTGCAACTCGATGGACGGGCTCGATGTTGTCTGCTGCTGCTGCAGCAGTAGCAGCAGGAGGAGTAGCAGCAGCAGTAGCAGCAGGAGGAGTAGCAGCAGCAGTAGCAACAGGAGTAGCAGCAGCAGTACCAGCAGCCGCAGCAGCAGCAGCAGCAACACCAGGCCCTCTCGCAGTTGCTGGGGAGTACTGCTGCTCACTGACAGCAGTTTCCTGGGGGGTCTGCTGCTGCTGCTGCTGCTGCCGCTGCCGCTGCTGCTGGCGGTGCTGCTGCTGCTGCTGCTGCTGCTGCGGCTGCGGCTGCTGCGGCTGCTGTTGGTGCTCTTCTGGCTCCCTTTTTAAATTATGCTGCAGCAATTGCTCCCGTTTCGCCTGCTCCCTTATTAGCTGCTGCTGCTGCTGCTGTTGCTGTTGCTGCTGTTGCTGGCGTTGCTGCCTGCGCTGCTGCTCAACCGCTTCCCCATTCTGCTGTGGCTTCATTCCAGCGCCTGCTGCTGCTGCCGCCGCTCCTGTTGCTGTTGTTGTTGTTGCTGCTGCTGCTGGCGCCTTACCGTCGGTCAATTTAGCAGCAGTAGCTGCTGCTGCTCTGTTGGTTGCATCCGTTGCTGCTCCATTCGTTGCATCCGCTGCTGCTGGTGGTGCTGGTGCTGGTGCTGGTGCTGCAGCAAAATCATGATCCGTGCTCCCCGCAGTGTCAGCAACAGCAGCAGCAGCAACAGCAGCAGCGGTAACAGGCTGCTGCTGCGGGCGAATGTCGATATAATAGCATTCGCCTGTCTTTAATGCATCCCAATGCAGCGGCAGAGAAAAGCCTGAAAACAACATGACATGCATGCGCTGCTGCTGCTGCTGTTGCTGTTGCTGCTGCTGCTGTTGCTGTTGCTGCATCTTGTCTTGCTGCAGCTCTTGCTTCGGCTCCTGTTCTTCTTGTGGTGTCTACTACTACCGCTGCTGCTGCTGCTGCTGCTGCTGTTGCTGCTGCTGCTGCGTTTGCTGCTGCCGTTGCTTCGGCTTCGGGCAGATAGTCTTCCTCTACTCCTTCTCCTGTTATTTAGCCATCCTCTATTCCTGCTGCTGCAGCTAATGCTGCAGCTGCTGTCGCTGCTGCTAAGGTTAACTATTGGCACGACTGCTGCATCGATGCTGCTGGATATACTCATAGTACTCCTGCTGCTTCTGCTGCTGCTGCTTCTGCTGCTGCTGCTGCTGCTGATAACCTTGCAACGCCCGTCCCTCTTTTGGACCTTGCCGTTGTTGCTGCTGTTGTTGCTTCCATCGCGCGCCATTGCTGCTGCTGCTGCTGCTGCTGCTGTTGCTGCTGCTCCTTCCTACGGCTGCTGTAGGGTACTGCATGCGGGCCCATGACTGCAGCAGCAAATGCAGCAGCTCGCCTTTACAGCAGCAGCAGCAGCATGCACAAATGCATAAACAGATCGGGGATTTCCCTTGGCCCCTACTTGCTGCTGCAGCTGCGGCTGTTGCTGCTGCTGCAGCTGGCGCTGCAGCTGCCGCTGCTGCAGCTGCTGCTAGCGGCACCCAAAGGAGCTGCAGCTAGTGCTGGTGTGCTCCTGTGGGGCTCAGCGATACAGTGGCATGGCCGAACATCGCTGGTTTCTGTTGCTGCTGCTGTTGCTGCTACAGGTGCTACTGGTGCTGCTGCTCCTGCTGCCATAGCCTGGTGCCAGAAGCAGCACGAAATGAGTTGCTGCTGCTAGCCGCGTATACAGAATGTAATTGTGTCCCTAAGGCTGCACCTTCTGCTGGGGGACCGAGGAAGAATAATAATGCACGTTGCTGCTGCTGCCGCCGCAACCGGCTGCCGTAGACAGCAGCAGCAGCAACCGCAGCAATTGCTAGAGCCAAGGAGTATTAAGGATACACTTATGCAGCAAATTAGCGATAAAGAAATGTCAATACAGCATCCATCCGATTGTCTAGCCGTTTTGCTGCTGTTGTTGCAGCAGCTCCATCCTTCCGCGGCTGCGGCTGCTGCTGCTGCTGCTGTTTCTGGGCCCTTATGCATGCCGCAGCGTCTGCTGCTTAACTTCGTCAGATGCTTGAAATAAACAAATTAATTAATGTTATTTGTTTTTATTGAATTGTTCAGACTGCCTTGAGGCTGCAGCAGCAGCAACAATAGCCAGCAGCAGCAGGAAGATGGGGGGCTGCTGGTGCTGCAGCTGGTGCTGGAACAAATAACAGCAGCAATACCAGCCATCAGCAGCAGCAGCACAACTGCTGGTTACTGCGACTGTAGCTGCAGTGTCAAGGGTGTACCCAGCTACAGCAACAACACGCCCAGCAGCAGCAGCAGCAGCAGCAGCAGCAACCCCTGCTGCTGCATGCCCATCGAAGCCACGGCTGCAGCGGCACTTAACTGCTCGCTGGTGCAGCAGCAAGGAAGAATAGTTGGTGCAGTGTTGCTGTTGCTGCTGCTGTCTTCATTGCTGCTGCTACTGATGCTGTCTCTAGTGCTGCTGCTGCTGCTGCTAAGTATTCATGGTGCTGCTACCTAATTTTGCTGCTGCTGTTGTTTATCCGTGCTGTTGTTGCTGCTGCTGCTGTCTACTGCTGCTGCTGCTGTCTACTGCTGCTCTTGCTGTCAGCAAGCAACCAGATAGGGGCGCAGCAGCACAAAACACACTCCGCACACGCGGCCTAATTCGCCTAAACAACTAATGCTGCTGCTGCTGCAGCAGCAGCAGCAACAACAACAGCAGCAATTTCTATGTGTACCTCAGCTTTAGGGTTTAGGGTTCGGGGCTACTGCCGATCATCCCGCGTTTTTGCTCCCGCCGCTAGCTAGCTAAACATCTAGCTAGCTAAATAGCTAGCCAGACAGCTAGCTAGCTAAACAGTTAGCCAGTAAAACGGCTAGCCAAACAGCTAGAAAAACAGCTAGCTAGCTGAACAAGCCAGCTAGCTAGCTAGCTAGTCAGACAGCTAGCTAGCCAGACAGCTAGCTAGCTAGCTAGCTCACTAAGCAGCTCGCTGATCCCTCAGCAGCGCTGACAGTCTTGCTGCTGCCAGCAAGAAAGACAACTCTTGCAAAGAAGATAACAAACTATAAATGCAGCTGCTGCAACTGCTGCTGCTGCTGCTGCTGCTAGCGCAACGACTGCCGCGAGAGTCGATACTCTTGTCGGAGTCTGCCCAGAGTTAAGTAGTAGTGTCTCTCTGCTGCAGCAAGAGGTGCAGCAGCAGCAGCAGCAGCGTCATCAGCAGCAGCAGCAGATGCCTCGCTGCTACTGCTGCTGCTGCTGCTATCACTCCGAGTGGCAGCAGAATATCTCCGCCTCTCCCCTTTGCTTGAACGGCTTGTCTGCTGCTGTCGCTGCTGCCGCTGCTGCTGCTGCTGCTGCTGCTTTGGCAGCACAGACGTGGCTGTCGTCATGTCTTCCTCTTCGTCAGAAGACAGCAGCAAACAACGAGGTCTCCCTTGAAGGGACTTTGCTGCTGACACTGCAGCAGCAGCAGCAGCAGCGGCAGCAGCACTATCTGCAGCAACACGACGTGCTAGAGGTGGGGACCAGCGCTGCTGCTGCTGCTGCTGCTGCTGTTCATCTTCGCTGCTGTCTGAGGAAACGAACAATAGCAATGAGGGCCGAGTCTCAGCAGCACCAGCTGCCGCTGCTGCTGCTGCTGCTGCAGTTGCTGCTGCTGCTGTTGCTGCAGTGCCCAGAAGCGTCCGCCTGCTGCTGCCTATTTGTACGTGATGAGTCCCCAGCTGCTGCTTCTGCTTCTGGTGCTGTTTTTGCTGCCTAATGGATAGCTGCTGCAACCCAGCAGTGGCACTCAGCATGCCAACATCAGGAGCTGCTGCTGCTGCTGCTGCTGCTGCTGCTGCTCTCCTAGGTGCAGCAAAAGCAGCAGGCTTTGCTGCATCTGTTGATGCTGCAGTCCGGAAGAGTCCTGCAGCAGCTACAGCAATAGGCGACTGGCGGAGCCCCCGTTCTTGCTGCTGCTGCTGCTGCTGTTTAAGACGGTACTCCTGCAGCCTACGGCAAATCCCGTCGAGGCCCGTCCCCTGCTGCTCACCGTGCTGCTCCTGTTGCTGCTGTTGCTGCTGCTGCTGCTGCTGGTCCTGCGAGTCTCTGGATGTGGGGCTAGATCGTTGCAGCAACTCGTGGCGGGTCTGCTGCAGCAGCAGCTGAGGATCCTGAAAAGCACCAGCATGCTGCGTATGCTGCTGCTGCTGCACTTGCTGTTGCTGCTGCTGCTGCTGCCGTGGAGTAGGACTGGTGTGTAGACAACAGCTGCTGCCGCTTTTGCTGCTGTGTGCACAGAGGGACAGCTGCAGCGAATCAGGGGCCTCCGGAGCAACAGCAGCAGCACTTTCTGCTGCTGCTGCTGCTGCTTCTGCTGCAGGAGCAGCTTGCTGCTCCTGCATAATGCATGCACAACTGTCGCAGCCGCAGCGGGAAACCCACAGCCCCTGGGAGTCCCTTACACATATGCGGCGAGCAGCAGCAGCAGCAGCAGCAGTTTGTTCTAGTAGATAAGCATCGAACATGTCTTGCTGCTGCCGCAGCTCCTGCTGCTGCTGCTGCATTTGCTGCTGCTGCTGCTGCAACCGATGCTCCTTCTCCTTCAATTGCCCTTCAAGGGCCTCTATACGACGACGCTCCTGCAGCAGCAACAGCTGCTGCTGCTGCTGCCCCTCCTGCAGCAGCTGCCGCTCCCGCCGCAGCTGCAGCGTCTCGTTCTCCCGCTGCTGCAGCGACAACAGCTCGTCTCTTAGGGCCTGGGCCTCTGCAGCATTTGCCTGCAGCAGCAACAGCAGCAGCAACAGAAGCAGCAGCAACAGCAATAGGCTGTATTGCAACAAACGCGAAGCATAAAGGGAGCAGCAGCGCAGCACACCTCTAGACAACAGCAGCAGCAAAGTCACCAGAACCAACAGCAGCAGCAACAGAAGCAGCAGCAACAAAAGAAGCAGCAGCAACAACAGCACCAGAAGCAGCAGAAACGGCAGTAGTAGCAGCAGCAGAAGCAGCAGCAGCACGCAGCAGTATGAAGGCATAGAAGCAACCAGGTGTACGTACAGCAATAGCTTCTTCATGCTGCTGCTGCTCCTGCTGCAGCAGCAACTCTTGCTGCCGCAGCAGCATCTTGTGTTGCCTGAGTTCCTCTTGCAGAGACTGCAACTCAACTTCTTGCTGCCGGTGTCTATCCAGCTCGTGCTGCTGCTGCTGCAGTTGCTGCTGCTGCTGTTGCAGTAGCTGCTGCTGCTGCTGTAGCTGTAGCTGCTGCTGCTGCACTCTCTGCTGCAGCTGCTGCACCAGCTGCTGCTGCTCGAAACGGCTAACTTCCTCCACACGACTACTTACAGGTTGCTGCACCTCAGGCGCTGCTGGCGCAGCAGCAGCTGCAGCAGGTACTGCTGCTGCTGCTGCTGCTGTTTCCTGCTGCTGCCCCAGCCGCTGCAGGACGGGCTGACGAAAAGGCTGCATGCAGCCACCTGAAGGCGAGGCAGAAGGTATGGGAGTGAAGCCCCTGCTGCTGCAACTGCTGCTGCTGCTGCTGCTTCTGCTGCTGCCAGCAGCAGCAGCAGCAGCTGCTGCTGCTGCTGCTGCAAGTGTAGCAGGCCCAGCAGCAGTTCCCTGAGTAGATAGGCTTCTGCTGCTGCTCCAACCGCAGGTGGTAGAGGCAACAGAGTCTGTCTGCGGCTTCATCCGCTGTTTGCAAATGCTGCTGCTGCTGTTGCTGTTGCTGCTGCTGCTCCTGGTGGTTGTTGCTATCCCTGGTGCAGCAGCTGATGCGGATCTATGTGTTGCTGCTGCTGCTGCTGCTGCTGTGGGGAGGACTGTGAAGCTGTCGCGAATGCTGCGGATGCTGCTGCGGAGGGCACTATAGTCGAACGCTTTGCTGCTGCTGCTGCTGCTGCTGCTGCTGCTGCTGCTGCTGTGCATAGCCCATAGTGCAGCAGCAGTCCTGCTGCTGCTGCAGGCAGAGGAGCCGAGGGTGGTGTCTCCTGCTGCAGAGACAAAAGAGGAAGTAGAAGAGATATTCAAACCTGTATGCACCCTGCTGCTGCTGCTGCTGCTGCAGCTGCTGGTAGTGGTGTCTTGCTGCGGCAGCTGAGCCCTTATTGGCTGTGCAACTACGGCGCACGATGCAGCAGCAGCAGCAGCTGCTGCTGCTGCTGCTGCTGCTGCAGAGGCTGAATTGGAAGGGCTGTCGAAGCAGCAGCTGCTGCCGTCGTCCTTGCTGCTTACAGATACTGGTGCTGCTGCTGTTGCTGCTGCTGCTGCATCCCCGCTACCCCCCGCATTGTGCTGCATCATTTGCTGCTGCTGCTGCTGGTGAAAGCTGGATGGGTGGCAGCGCTCCATATGCTGCAGCACCTGCTGCTGCGTCTGCGTCTGCTGCTGCTGCTGTTGCTGAGCATGCAAAGCAGCAGCAGCAGCATCAGCAGCAGCAGCTTCCGATGCTGAACGCGCAGCTGCCTCTGCTGCAACAACATAGGCATCTGCTGCTGCTTCTGCTGCTGCTTCTGCTGCTGTTGCTGCCGCTGCTGCTGCTGCTTGTCTAGCGGCAATAGGTGTTGCTGCTGATGATGACACAACAGAAGAATCGTTCTCTATAGAAAAGTGCCTCCCTGCAGCTGCTGCTGCTGCTGCTGGTGCTGCTGCTGCTTCTATGTTAGGGGCTGCTGCTGTGTAGTTGAACTCACGAGGGAGGGGCGGCAGCCTAAAGTGCTGCCTCATGGTATCTGCTGCTGCTGCTGCAGCTGCAGTGCTACTTTGCGAAGCACCGCTTGCTGCTGCTGTCTGTTCAACTGCAGTAGCAGCAGCAGCAGCAGTAGAGCTAGGGATAGGGATAGGGGGGGAACCAAAGTTTGGTGGGTACTCTAAGGGAATGTCTCGCCAGCAGCAGGAGACAAGCTGCCGTTGCGGTGGCGGCGGCAGCTGCTGCTGCTGCTCATGCTGCTGCTGCTGCTGCTGCTGCTGGGTGAAATGATGACGGGGTGCTGTGCTGCTGTTGCTGTTTGTGCAGTGAGCGCGCCGTGGCACCTCTACTGCCTGTACAGCAGCAGCTGCTGCTGCTGCAGCAGCAGCTGCTGCTGCTGCAACCGGTGAGTTGCCGCTTGACTGGGTCTGCCGGTAGCTCGCGCTGCCGCTGCTGCTGTTGCTGCTGCTGCTGTTGCTGCGGCAGCAGAGCCTCTCTGTATGGGAAAATCGTGCAGCAACAGCAGCAGCCGCATGCGCTGCTGCTACTGCTGCTGCTGATATGTTTGCATCGGTGTCGCTGCAGCTGGATCGCAGGAGCTTGTCATGCCGCGGCTGCTGCTGGTGCTGGTGCTGCTGCTGCAACGTGTGCTGCTGCTGCTGCTGCTGCAGCTGTTGCAGCAGCAGGTGCTGATGGTCATCCAATCTGCCTGCTCCATACAGAGAAACATCCTGTGGGCTGTTACGTACAAGATCTGCTTCTTCAATAAGAAGCTGCTGCTGCTGCTGCTGCAGTTGCTGCTGTTGTTGCTGCAGTTGTTGCTGCTGTTGCTGTAGCTGATGCTGCTGCTGCTGCAGTCGATCTTGTGCGGCGCGCCGCTGCTGCATGCGCTGCTGTCGCAGCTGCAGTTCCCTTTCCAAGTCCACTTCAGACATTGTACAGGACGGGAGCTGCGCCTGCTGCTGCTCCTACTGCTGATGGCGCGCCCTAAACAGCAGCAAATGAGGCAGCAGCAGCAGCACTGCTACCTGGACAGTTGATGTAGTAGGAAAAGAAATAGGGGCTCAGTCTATGCTCAGCAGCAGGAGCTGTTGCTGCTGTTGTTGCTGCAGTTGCGGTTGCTGCTGCGGCTGCTGCAACACCGTATACGTGGAAAGCAGCAACAGAAATCTGAATATTCCTTTCATCTGCATATAAGCAGTCAGCATCGGATAATCTAATGCTGCTGCTAGGATAGTTGCTGCTGCTGCTGCAGCGGTTCCCTCTGCTTCGGTTGCTGAGACTGCTGCAGTTGCTGCTGGTGCCTCCGCTGCAGTATATTTCGTACGCGTAATTTTATCAAATCGTGTTGCTGATGCTGCTGCTATTGCTGCTGCATCTGCTGTTGCTGCTGCTGCGTGGATGCAGCAAGCAAGACACGGGCTCAGTCCACGGTTCTAGACCAGAAGGGCTGCTGCAGCTGCTGCTGCAGCTGCTGCTGCAGCTGCTGCTGCGATCTCTTCACAATGAAATCAATCAAATAAATAAACAATTAAAAAAAATAATATTATTAAGGCAGCAAGTGTACCGTGCTGCTGCTGCCGCTGCTGGGGGCTGCATGCTACAGCCTCCCACGCAGTCTGCTGCTGCTGCTGCTGTAGCTGCACCAGCAGCAGCAGAAGCTGTTGTAGCAGCAGAAAAAGGGATATAATATCTTCTGTGGCCTATTCTGTGTATTTAAACTTGTTAAATAGCTAAAGAAAGGATTTTGCTGCTGCTGCTGCTGCTGCCCGCATACCAACGTGGGCCCACTGTAAGAAGGCACATTAGAGTGTTGCTGCTGCAGCTGCAGCAGCAACAGCAGCAACAGCAGCAACAGCAGCAGCAACAGGAACAGTTGTTCTGAGGTTCAAGCGTCCACAGTTCCCACACTTCGGCTGCCTCAGTAGTACCCGCAGCAACAACCGCAGCAGCAGCAACAACAGCAACAGCAAACGCGACAACAGAAACAGCAGGAACAGCAGCAACAGCAACAGCAGCAGCAGCAGCAGCAATGCCGGTGACACCAGAGGAAGCAGCAAAGCTGCTAGAAAGTGTTAAGGATGGGAATACTTCCCTTGAGCAGCTGCAGAGATTCTTAGAGACCCTTAACATAGAGCTTCCTGGCAGCAGCAGCAGCAGCAGCAGCAGCAGCAATGATGCGGACAGCAAGACTGAGGCAAAAGAAGCAGGTGCAGCAGCAGATGCAGCAGCAGAAAAGGGGGGGAAAGGAGACAAGGAGGAAGCAAAGAAGGGAGACGAAGCAGCAGCAGCAGCAACGGCAGCAGCAGGGAAATCTTGTGGAGGTGATTGTACAGCTGATTGCAGCAACTGCAGCAAGAGTGGCGACACGGTTCCCTCTTCCCCACCAGCAGCAGAAGCAAGCAGCAACGGCAGCAGCAACAGCAACAACAACAACAACAACAGCAGCAGCAGCAGCAGCAGCAACGAAGCAGCAGCAGCAGCAGCAGGTCGTGCACATTTAGGTCAACTAGATGAAGGATCGCGACTTGTTATCCAAAGAGCAGAAGATGATGACTCTCCTCTTGTATCCGCTAAGACTTGGTAAGGCAGCAGCAGCAACAACAACAGCAACAGCAGCAGCACCAGCACCAGCAGCAGCAGCAGCAGCAGTAGCAGAAATCCCATGCAAATGCATAGCACTAGTTGGTGCAGCAGATGCTGCTATGAGTTCAACAGCAGGAGAAGCAACAGCAGCAGCAGCAGGTCATGGGGTGTATGTGCCCGTGCTTCGTGGTCATTGCATGCATATCTGTTGCTGTTGCTCCTGCTGTTGCTGCTGCTGTTGCTGCTGCTGCTGCTGCTGCTGCTGCAGGGAGGACCTGAATCTATCAAAGGAGTTGCTGCAGGGAGTGCATGCATTAGGGTTTAAAGCCCCATCAAAGATCCAAGCTGCTGCTCTCCCTCTTGTATTAACACATAGACAAAATCTTATTGCTCAGGTATCTATTTTCTTAGGGTTTAGGGTTTAGGGTTTAGGGTTTGAGGGTTTAGGGTTTAGGGTTTGCGGTTTTAGGGTTTGAGGGTTTAGGGTTTGAGGGTTTAGGGTTTATTGGTGCATATTCATGCATGCGCCACCAAACACTTTACTGCTGCTGCTGCTGCTGCTCTTGCTGCTGCTGCTGCTGCTGCTGCTGCTGCTTAGGCGCAAAATGGTAGTGGGAAGACAGCCACATTTGCCCTCTCGATGCTCTCTCGTGTAGACCCAACCATTCAACAGCCACAGGTCTGCTGCTGCTGCTGTTGTTGTTGCTGCTGTTGCTGCTGCTGTTATTGGTGCTTTTTGCTGCCCTTGTTGCTGTTACTTCTGCTGCTGTTGGTGCAATGCGTTTTTTGCTGCTGTTGCTGCTGCTCTTGCTGCTGTTGTTATATATGTGCATCTGCTGCTAAAGGATTACTGCATTTATATACATTACTGCTTCTGCTGCTGTTGCTGCTGCTGCTGCTGCTGCATGCATGCAGGCATTATGTCTGTGCCCTACAAGGGAATTAGCGCAGCAGACAGTTGTTGTATTAAAAGATCTAAGTAGATTTACTCAAATTCTTATCTTCCTCTCTGTCCCTCAATCACGACCAGGTACTACTGCTGCTGCTGCTGTTGCTGTTGTTGTTGCTGCTGCTGGTGCTTATGGTGGTGGTTTTTGTCTGGCCGTTTTGCTGCTGCTGGTTGTGTTGCTGTAGCAAGCTGTGTGTTGGTGCTGCAGCAGCAGCACCTCCGTCTACTACTACCACTACCACTACTACTGCTGCTGCTGCTGCTGCTGCTGTATTGAACTCTCCTTGCATGCATGCATGTATGTGCATGCGCATGCAGGTGCATCGTTTAATCAAGAAGGAGGAGGAAATGATGATGGAGGTGTCTCCCCTCTAACACCAGAGGGACGATTAGCTGTATATACACCTAATACTTCCCCTGATGTTAGGCAGCATATAGTTGTAGGCACACCAGGTATGCTGCTGCTGCTGTTGCTGCTGCTGCTGCTGCTGTTGTTGTTGCGTTACTTTTGTTGCTATAATGTGTTTTTATGGGCAGATCTGTGTTTATGGTGGATCTGCTTTTGCTGCACCTTTCCTACCCTTGCTGCTATTGTTGCTGCTGCTCCTCCTCCTCCTCCTAACTACTACTACTACTACTGCTGCTGCTGCTGCTGGTGTGTACAGGGAAGACAATGGAGTTATTAAAGAAAAGAAGATTAAATGGCAATTTTATGCAAATGTTTGTCTTAGATGAGGCCGATGAACTCATCAACTTCTCTAACAATATGGCCCCACAGGTGCTGCTGCTGCTGCTGCTGCTGCTGTTGCTGTTGCTGCTGTTGCTGTTGTTGCTTGGCTACTGCTGCTGCTGTTTTCTTGTGTTGTATACATGACAGATATATCCATTTGTAGTGTTTGCTTCTGTTGCTGTTGTTGCTGCTGCTGCTGCTGCATACATACCTGTATAAGCACATATATTAAACAGCAGGAGCCACAACAACAGCAACAAGATAAATAAATAAATAAATAAGTAAATAAATAGATAAATATATTTA